>CAXKVX010000607.1:0-46823 GCA_964058865.1 Eleocharis quinqueflora
CACTTCTAATAATAAGATATGATGCTTTGTGGTGTTTTGTGTAATGGTTACCACCCATAAATGAAGTACTCAGATGAGAAACACTAATCGTAGTAGGATAAGATGATTTGTGATGTTTTTTTAATGGTTACCACCCATAAATGAAGTACTCTGATCAGAATCACTCTTAAATTATGTACTCGGACATAAATGAAGCACTTTGAGTGGAACTCTATGCTTCTTCGGGGTGTTTTAGTGAATGGTTACAATGCTTAAATGAAGTACTCGGAGAAGAAACTCTTCTCGTAGCAAAGATAAGATGCTCTGTGATGTTTTCTTTAATGGTACCACCCAAAAATGAAGTATTCTGATCGGAATCACTCATAAACTAAGTAGTCGACATTAAGCACTTAGAGTGGTAATCTATTGTTCTTCCTTGTGTTTTATTCATTGTTTAGCACCCATAAATGAAGTACTCAGATGAGAAACACTAATCGTAGTAGGATAAGATGATTTGTGATGTTTTTTTAATGGTTACCACCCATAAATGAAGCACTTTGATCAGAATCACTCATAAATGAAGTGCTCGGCATTAAGCACCTAGAGTGGTAATCTACTCTTCTTTGTTATGTTTTATTCACTGTTTCCAACCCATAAATGGAATTCTCTTATCAGAATCACTCATAAATGAAGTACTCGACATTAAACACTTAGAATGGTAATCTATTCTTCTTCGTTGTGTTTTATTCATTGTTTTTTCCACCCATAAATTAAGTACTCTGATCAAAATCACTCATAATTAAAGTACTCGACATTAAACCTTAGAGTGGTAATCTATTCTTCTTCATTGTGTTTTATTCATTGTTTCCCACCCATAATGAAGTACTCGGATAAGAAACACTTCTCGTAGTAGTATAAGATGCTTTGTTATGTTTTCTTTAATGATTACCACCCATAAATGAAGCACTCTGATCAGAATCACTCATAAATTAAGTACTCGACATTAAGCACTTATAGTAGTACTCTATGCTTCATCACGGTGTTTTATTGATTGTTTACAACACTTAAATGAAGTACTCAGAGAAGAAACTCTTCTCGTTGTAAGATATGATGCTTTGTGGAGTTTTCTTCAAAGGTTACCACTCATAAATAAAGTACACTCATCAGAAACACTTCTAATAATAAGATATGATGCTTTGTGGTGTTTTGTGTAATGGTTACCACCCATAAATGAAGTACTCAGATGAGAAACACTAATCGTAGTAGGATAAGATGATTTGTGATGTTTTTTTAATGGTTACCACCCATAAATGAAGTACTCTGATCAGAATCACTCTTAAATTATGTACTCGGACATAAATGAAGCACTTTGAGTGGAACTCTATGCTTCTTCGGGGTGTTTTAGTGAATGGTTACAATGCTTAAATGAAGTACTCGGAGAAGAAACTCTTCTCGTAGCAAAGATAAGATGCTCTGTGATGTTTTCTTTAATGGTACCACCCAAAAATGAAGTATTCTGATCGGAATCACTCATAAACTAAGTAGTCGACATTAAGCACTTAGAGTGGTAATCTATTGTTCTTCCTTGTGTTTTATTCATTGTTTAGCACCCATAAATGAAGTACTCAGATGAGAAACACTAATCGTAGTAGGATAAGATGATTTGTGATGTTTTTTTAATGGTTACCACCCATAAATGAAGCACTTTGATCAGAATCACTCATAAATGAAGTGCTCGGCATTAAGCACCTAGAGTGGTAATCTACTCTTCTTTGTTATGTTTTATTCACTGTTTCCAACCCATAAATGGAATTCTCTTATCAGAATCACTCATAAATGAAGTACTCGACATTAAACACTTAGAATGGTAATCTATTCTTCTTCGTTGTGTTTTATTCATTGTTTTTTCCACCCATAAATTAAGTACTCTGATCAAAATCACTCATAATTAAAGTACTCGACATTAAACCTTAGAGTGGTAATCTATTCTTCTTCATTGTGTTTTATTCATTGTTTCCCACCCATAATGAAGTACTCGGATAAGAAACACTTCTCGTAGTAGTATAAGATGCTTTGTTATGTTTTCTTTAATGATTACCACCCATAAATGAAGCACTCTGATCAGAATCACTCATAAATTAAGTACTCGACATTAAGCACTTATAGTAGTACTCTATGCTTCATCACGGTGTTTTATTGATTGTTTACAACACTTAAATGAAGTACTCAGAGAAGAAACTCTTCTCGTTGTAAGATATGATGCTTTGTGGAGTTTTCTTCAAAGGTTACCACTCATAAATAAAGTACACTCATCAGAAACACTTCTAATAATAAGATATGATGCTTTGTGGTGTTTTGTGTAATGGTTACCACCCATAAATGAAGTACTCAGATGAGAAACACTAATCGTAGTAGGATAAGATGATTTGTGATGTTTTTTTAATGGTTACCACCCATAAATGAAGTACTCTGATCAGAATCACTCTTAAATTATGTACTCGGACATAAATGAAGCACTTTGAGTGGAACTCTATGCTTCTTCGGGGTGTTTTAGTGAATGGTTACAATGCTTAAATGAAGTACTCGGAGAAGAAACTCTTCTCGTAGCAAAGATAAGATGCTCTGTGATGTTTTCTTTAATGGTACCACCCAAAAATGAAGTATTCTGATCGGAATCACTCATAAACTAAGTAGTCGACATTAAGCACTTAGAGTGGTAATCTATTGTTCTTCCTTGTGTTTTATTCATTGTTTAGCACCCATAAATGAAGTACTCAGATGAGAAACACTAATCGTAGTAGGATAAGATGATTTGTGATGTTTTTTTAATGGTTACCACCCATAAATGAAGCACTTTGATCAGAATCACTCATAAATGAAGTGCTCGGCATTAAGCACCTAGAGTGGTAATCTACTCTTCTTTGTTATGTTTTATTCACTGTTTCCAACCCATAAATGGAATTCTCTTATCAGAATCACTCATAAATGAAGTACTCGACATTAAACACTTAGAATGGTAATCTATTCTTCTTCGTTGTGTTTTATTCATTGTTTTTTCCACCCATAAATTAAGTACTCTGATCAAAATCACTCATAATTAAAGTACTCGACATTAAACCTTAGAGTGGTAATCTATTCTTCTTCATTGTGTTTTATTCATTGTTTCCCACCCATAATGAAGTACTCGGATAAGAAACACTTCTCGTAGTAGTATAAGATGCTTTGTTATGTTTTCTTTAATGATTACCACCCATAAATGAAGCACTCTGATCAGAATCACTCATAAATTAAGTACTCGACATTAAGCACTTACATTGGTACTCTATGCTTCATCACGGTGTTTTATTGATTGTTTACAACACTTAAATGAAGTACTCAGAGAAGAAACTCTTCTCGTTGTTAGATATGATGCTTTGTGGAGTTTTCTTCAAAGGTTACCACTCATAAATAAAGTACACTCATCAGAAACACTTCTAATAATAAGATATGATGCTTTGTGGTGTTTTGTGTAATGGTTACCACCCATAAATGAAGTACTCAGATGAGAAACACTAATCGTAGTAGGATAAGATGATTTGTGATGTTTTTTTAATGGTTACCACCCATAAATGAAGTACTCTGATCAGAATCACTCTTAAATTATGTACTCGGACATAAATGAAGCACTTTGAGTGGAACTCTATGCTTCTTCGGGGTGTTTTAGTGAATGGTTACAATGCTTAAATGAAGTACTCGGAGAAGAAACTCTTCTCGTAGCAAAGATAAGATGCTCTGTGATGTTTTCTTTATTGGTACCACCCAAAAATGAAGTATTCTGATCGGAATCACTCATAAACTAAGTAGTCGACATTAAGCAATTAGAGTGGTAATCTATTGTTCTTCCTTGTGTTTTATTCATTGTTTAGCACCCATAAATGAAGTACTCAGATAAGAAACACTTCTCGTAGTAGTATAAGATGCTTTGCGATGTTTTCTTTAATGGTTACCACCCATAAATGAAGCACTTTTATCAGAATCACTCAATGAATGGTTACAACGCTTATATGAAGTACTCAGAGAAGAAACTCTTCTCGTAGTAAGATATGATCTTTTGTGGAGTTTTCTTGAAATGTCTCTCATAAATGAAGTACTCTGGTAAGAAACACTTTTTCGTAGTACGATATGACTTTCTAGTATTTTATTTAATGGTGGTTACCACACATAAATGAAGCACACAGATAAGAAACACTTCTCGAAGTCGACATTAAGCACTTAGAGTGGTAATCTATTCTTCTTCGTTGTGTTTTATTCATTGTTTAGCACCCATAAATGAAGTACTCAGATAAGAAGCACTTCTCGTAGTAGGACAATATGCTTTGTGTTATTTTCTTTAATGGTTACCACCCATAACTGAAGCACTCTGATCAGACTCACTCATAAATTAAGTACTCGACATTAAGCACTTACAGTGGTACTATATGCTTCATCTCGGTGTTTTATTGACTGTTTAAAACCCTGAAATGAAGTGCTCGAAAAAGAAACTCTTCTCGTATTATGATATGATGCTTTGTGGAGTTTTCTTGAAAGGTCTCTCATAAATAAAGTACTCGACATTAAGCACTTATAGTAGTACTCTATGCTTCATCACGGTGTTTTATTGATTGTTTACAACACTTAAATGAAGTACTCAGAGAAGAAACTCTTCTCGTTGTAAGATATGATGCTTTGTGGAGTTTTCTTCAAAGGTTACCACTCATAAATAAAGTACACTCATCAGAAACACTTCTAATAATAAGATATGATGCTTTGTGGTGTTTTGTGTAATGGTTACCACCCATAAATGAAGTACTCAGATGAGAAACACTAATCGTAGTAGGATAAGATGATTTGTGATGTTTTTTTAATGGTTACCACCCATAAATGAAGTACTCTGATCAGAATCACTCTTAAATTATGTACTCGGACATAAATGAAGCACTTTGAGTGGAACTCTATGCTTCTTCGGGGTGTTTTAGTGAATGGTTACAATGCTTAAATGAAGTACTCGGAGAAGAAACTCTTCTCGTAGCAAAGATAAGATGCTCTGTGATGTTTTCTTTATTGGTACCACCCAAAAATGAAGTATTCTGATCGGAATCACTCATAAACTAAGTAGTCGACATTAAGCAATTAGAGTGGTAATCTATTGTTCTTCCTTGTGTTTTATTCATTGTTTAGCACCCATAAATGAAGTACTCAGATAAGAAACTCTTCTCGTAGCAAAGATAAGATGCTCTGTGATGTTTTCTTTAATGGTTACCACCCATAAATGAAGCACTCTGATCAGAATCACTCATAAATTAAGTATTCAACATTAAGCACTTAGAGTGGTAATCTATTGTTCTTCCTTGTGTTTTATTCATTGTTTACCACCCATAAATGAAGTCAGATAAGAAACACTTCTCGTAGTAGGATAAGATGCTTTGTGATGTTTTCTTTAATGGTTACCACCCATAAATGAAGAACTTTGATCAGAATCACTCATAAATGAAGTACTCGGCATTAAGCACCTAGAGTGGTAATCTATTCTTCTTTGTTATGTTTTATTCACTGTTTCCAACCCATAAATGGAATTCTCTTATCAGAATCACTCATAAATGAAGTACTCGACATTAAACACTTAGAATTGTAATCTATTCTTCTTCGTTGTGTTTTATTCATTGTTTTTTCCACCCATAAATTAAGTACAATGATCAAAATCACTCATAATTAAAGTACTCGACATTAAAGCTTAGAGTGGTAATCTATTCTTCTTCATTGTGTATTATTCATTGTTTCCCACCCATAATGAAGTACTCGGATAAGAAACACTTCTCGTAGTAGTATAAGATGTTTTTTATGTTTTCTTTAATGGTTACCACCCATAAATGAAGCACTCTGATCAGAATCACTTATAAATTAAGTACTCGACATTAAGCACTTACAGTGGTACTATATGCTTCATCACGGTGTTTTATTGATTGTTTACAACACTTAAATGAAGTACTCAGAGAAGAAACTCTTCTCGTTGTAAGATATGATGCTTTGTGGAGTTTTCTTCAAAGGTTACCACTCATAAATAAAGTACACTCATCAGAAACACTTCTAATAATAAGATATGATGCTTTGTGGTGTTTTGTGTAATGGTTACCACGCATAAATGAAGTACTCAGATGAGTTACACTAATCGTAGTAGGATAAGATGATTTGTGATGTTTTTTTAATAGTTACCACCCATAAATGAAGTACTCTGATCAGAATCACTCTTAAATTAAGTACTCGGACATAAATGAAGCACTTTGAGTGGAACTCTATGCTTCTTCGGGGTGTTTTAGTGAATGGTTACAATGCTTAAATGAAGTACTCGGAGAAGAAACTCTTCTCGTAGCAAGATAAGATGCTCTGTGATGTTTTCTTTAATGGTACCACCCAAAAATAAAGTATTCAGATCCGAATCACTCATAAACTAAGTAGTCGACATTAAGCACTTAGAGTGGTAATCTATTGTTCTTCGTTGTGTTTTATTCATTGTTTAGCACCCATAAATGAAGTACTCAGATAAGAAGCATTTCTCGTAGTAGGATAAGATGCTTTGTGATGTTTTCTTTAATGGTTACAACCCATAAATAAAGCACTTTGATCATAATCACTCATAAATTAAGTACTCGACATTAAGCACTTACAGTGGTACTCTATTCTTCTTCTTGGTTTTTTATTGATTGCTTACAACACTTAAATGAAATACTCGGATATGAAACACTTCTCGAAGGCGGCTCGAAGTCGGAAAAGATGCGTTGTGACGTTTTCTTTAATAGTTACCACCCATAAGTGAAGTACTCTGATTTGAATCACTAATAAATAAATACTCGATATTAAGCACTTAGATTGGTAATATATTCTTCTTCGTTTTGTTTTATTCATTGTTTCCCACCCATAAATGAAGTACTCAGATAAGAAAGACTTCTCATAGTACGATAAGATGCTTTGTGATGTTTTCTTTAATGATTATCTCCCATAAATGAAACACTCTAATCAGAATCACTCATAAATTAAGTACTCGACATTAAGCACTTACAGTGGTACTCTATGCTTCATCTCGGTGTTTTATTTATTGTTTACAACACTTAAATGAAGTAATCAAAGAAGAAACTATTCTCGTAGTAAGATTTGATGTTTTGGGGAGTTTTCTTGAAATGTCTCTCATAAATGAAGTACTCTGGTAAGAAACACTTTTCATAGTAGGATATGACTTTTTCTAGTATTTTATTTAATGGTGGTTACCACACATAAATGAAGTACACAGATAAGAAACACTTCTCGAAGTCGACATTAAGCACTTAGAGTGGTAATCTATTCTTCTTCGTTGTGTTTTATTCATTGTTTAGCACCCATAAATGAAGTACTCAGATAAGAAGCACTTCTCGTAGTAGGACAATATGCTTTGTGATATTTTCTTTAATGGTTACCACCCATAACTGAAGCACTCTGATCAGACTCACTCATAAATTAAGTACTCGACATTAAGCACTTACAGTGGTACTATATGCTTCATCTCGGTGTCTTATTGACTGTTTAAAACCCTGAAATGAAGTGCTCAAAAAAGAAACTCTTCTCGTATTATGATATGATGCTTTGTGGAGTTTTCTTGAAAGGTCTCTCATAAATAAAGTACTCCGGTAAGAAACATTTCTCATAGTAGGATATGATGCTTTGCTGTTTTTTTAATGGTTATCACGCATAAATGTAGTACTCAGAAAAGAAACACTTCTCGAAGTCGGATAAGATACTTTGTAATGTTTTCTTTAATGGTTATCACCCATAAATGAAGTACTCCAATCAGAATAACTCATAATTTAAGTACTAGAAATTAAGCACTTAAAGTGGTAATATATGCTTCTTCGTTGTATTTTATTCGTTGTTTACAACACTTAAATGAAGTACTCGGAGAAGAAATTCTTCTCGTAATAAGATATGATGCTTTGTGGAGTTTTCTTGAAAGATTACAACTCATAAATAAAGTACTCTCATCAGAAACACTTCTAATAGTAAGATATGATGCTTTGTGGTGTTTTGTGTAATGGTTACCACCAATAAATGAAATACTCAGATCAGAATCACAAATCGTAGTAGGATAAGATGATTTGTGATGTTTTTTTAATGGTTACCACCCATAAATGAAGTACTCTGATCAGAATCACTCTTAAATTATGTACTCGGACATAAATGAAGCACTTTGAGTGGAACTCTATGCTTCTTCGGGGTGTTTTAGTGAATGGTTACAATGCTTAAATGAAGTACTCGGAGAAGAAACTCTTCTCGTAGCAAAGATAAGATGCTCTGTGATGTTTTCTTTAATGGTACCACCCAAAAATGAAGTATTCTGATCGGAATCACTCATAAACTAAGTAGTCGACATTAAGCACTTAGAGTGGTAATCTATTCTTCTTCGTTGTGTTTTATTCATTGTTTAGCACCCATAAATGAAGTACTCAGATAAGAAGCATTTCTCGTAGTAGGATAAGATGCTTTGTGTGTTTTCTTTAATGGTTACAACCCATAAATGAAGCACTTTGATCATAATCACTCATAAATTAAGTACTCGACATTAAGCACTTATAGTGGTACTCTATGCTTCTTCGTGGTGTTTTATTGATTGCTTACAATACTTAAATGAAGTACTCAGATATGAAACACTTCTCGAAGTCGGCTCGAAGTCAGATAAGATGCGTTGTGATGTTTTCTTTAATAGTTACCACCCATAAGTGAAGTACTCTAATTTGAATCACTCATAAATGAAGTACTCGATATTAAGCACTTAGAGTGGTAATATATTCTTTTTCGTTGTGTTGTATTCATTATTTTCCACCCATAAATGATGTACTCAGATAAGAAACACTTCTCATAGTAGGATAAGATGCTTTGTGATGTTTTATTTAATGGTACCACCCAAAAATGAAGTACTCTGATCAGAATCACTAATAAATTAAGTAGTCGACATTAAGCACATAGAGTGGTAATTAATTCTTCTTCGTTGTTTTTTATTCATTATTTACCACCCATAAATGGAGTACTCAGATAAGAAACACTTCTCATAGTAGGATAATATGTTTTGTGATGTTTTCTTTATTGGTTACCACCATAAATGAAGCACTCTGATCATAATCACTCATAAATGAAGTACTCGACATTAAGCACTTACAGTGGTACTCTATACTTCTTCTTGGTGTTTTTTTTATTGTTTACAACTCTTAAATGAAGTACTCAGATATGAAACACTTCTCGAATTCGGCTCGAAGACGGGTAAGATTCTTTGTGACGTTTTCTTTAATAGTTACCGCACATAAGTGAAGTACTCTATTTTGAATCACTCATAAATGAAGTACTCGATATTAAGTACTTACAGTGGTAATATTCTTCTTGGTTGTGTTTTATTCATTGTTTAGCACCCATAAATGAAGTACTCAGATAAGAAACACTTCTCGTATTAGGATAAGATGCTTTGTGATCTTTTCTTTAATGGTTACCACCCATAAATGAAGCATTCTGATCATAATCAGTCACAAATTAAGTACTCGACATTAAGCACTTACAGTGGTACTCTATGCTTATTCGTGGTGTTTTATTGATTGTTTACAACACTTAAATGAAATACTCATGTATGAAACATTTCTCGAAGTCGGCTCGAAGTCGGATAAGATGCTTTGTGACGTTTTCATTAATAGTTACCACCCATTAGTGAAGTACTCTGATTTGAATCACTAATAAATGAAGTACTCGATATTAAGCACTTAGATTGGTATTATGTTCTTCTTCGTTGTGTTTTATTCATTGTTTTCCACTCATAAATGAAGTACTCAAATAAGAAACACTTCTCTTAGTAGGATAAGATGCTTTATGTTGTTTTCTTTAATGGTACCACCCATAAATAAAGTACTCTGATCCGAATCACTCATAAATTAAGTTGTCGACATTAAGAACATAGAGTGGTAATCTATTATTGTTCGTTTTATTTCTTCATTATTTACCACCCATAAAAGAAGTACTCGGATAAGAAACACTTCTCGAAGTCGGATTAGATGCTTTGTGATGTTTTCTTTAATGGTTACCACTCATATATGAAGCACTCTGATCAAAATCACTCATAAATTAAGTACTCGAGATTAAGCACTTACAGTGGTACTCTATGCTTCTTCATGGTGTTTTGTTGATTGTTTATAACACTTAAATGAAGTACTCAGAGAAGAAACTCTTCTCGTAGTATGATAAGTTGCATTGTGGGGGTTTTCTTTAATGTTTACCACCCATGAATGAAGTACTCTGATCAGAATCATCATAAATTAAGTACTTGAACAAGATGCACATAGAGTGGAACTTTATACTTCTTCGTGGTGTTTCAGTGAACGGTTATAACACTTATATGAATTACTCGGAGAAGAAAATCTTCTCGTAGTAAAATATGATGCTTTTAGGAGTTTTCTTGAAAGGTCTCTCATAAATGAAGTACTTTGGTCAGAAAAAAATTTCATAGTAGGATATGATGCTTTCTAGCGTTTTATTCAAGTCGAATAAGATGATTTGTGATGTTTTCTTTAATGGCTACCACCCATAAATGAATTACACAGATAATAAACACTTCTCGAACTCGGATAAGATGATCTGTGATGTTTTCTTTAATGCTTACCACCCATAAATGTAGTACTCTCATCAGAATCACTCATAAATTAAGTACTCGACATTAAGCACTTAGAGTGGTAAGCTATTCTTGTTCATTGTGTTTTATTCATTATTTACTACCCATAAATGAAGTACTCAGATAAGAAACACTTCTCGAAGTCAGATAAGATGCTTTGTGATGTTTTTTTAATGGTTAACACCCATAAATGAAGTACTCTGATCAGAATCACTCATAAATTAAGTACTCGACATTAAGCACTTAGAGTGGTAATCTATTCTTCTTCTTTGTGTTTTATTCATTGTTTACAACACTTAAATGAAGTACTCGGAGAAGAAACTCTTCTCGTAGTTAGATATGATGCTTTGTGAAGTTTTCTTGAAAAGTTACCATAATAAATGAAATACTCCGATCAGAAAGTCTTCTCGTAGTAGGATATGATGCTTTGTGGTGTTTTCTATAATGGTTATCATCCATAAATGAAGTACTCTAATAAGAAACACTTCTCGTAGTAGGATAAGATGATTTGTGATATTTTATTTAATGGTTACTACCCATAAATAAAGTACTCTGATCAGAATCACTCATAAATTAAGTACTCAAACATAAATGAAGCACTTTGTGTGGAACTCTATGCTTCTTCGTGGGTTTTTTTTCAATTGTTTCAACGCTTAAATGAAGTACTCGTAGAAAAAACTCTTCTCGTTATAAGATATGATACTTTGTGAAGTTTTCTTGAGAGGTCTCTCATGAATGTACTCTTGTCAGAAACACTTCTCATAGTAGGATATGATGCTTTGTGATGTTTTCTTTAATGGTTACCACCCACAAATGAAGTACTCAGATAAGAAACACATCTCATAGTCGGATAAGATGATTTGTGATATTTTATTTAATGATTACCACCCATAAATGAAGTACTCTGATAAGAATCACTCATAAATTAAGTACTCGACATTAAGCAGTTAGAGTGGTATTCTATGCTTCTTTGTTGTGTTTTATTCATTGTTTACAACACTTAAATGAAGTACTCAAAGAAGAAACTCTTTTCGTAGTAAGATATGATGATTTGTGGAGTTTTCTTGAAAGGTTACCACTCGTAAATGAAGTACTCCGATCAGAAAGTCTTCTCATAGTAGGATATGATGCTTTGTGGTGTTTTCTTTATTGGTTGCGACACATAAATGAAGTACTCAGATGAGAAATATTTCTCGTAGTCGGATAAGATGCTTTGTGATTTTTTTTTTAATGGTTACCACCCATAAATGAAGTACTTTGGCCAGCCAATGCATTATGAGCAGTCTGTAATGCTACAGTCAATTTGCAAGGGTTCAAGACTCCAAGAACTGCCCAACCTATATATATTACAGAGATGAATCGGAAGGGTATCTAAAACCTCTCACAAGCTTCCAAGCATCTAATTGAGCATCAGGAAGAACCAAAGAGCCTTCTCCTTCTGCTACATAAACCTGAGAGCATTATGATAGCACCCATATTCTAATTATCAATCCGAGAACTTTTCTTTAGCTAGTTTCTAGCCTTTGGTGCATTACATTTTTTATGTCAAGTAGTGAATCATTGTTCTAGATTGTTTTGTCAATCGGATCGTTAACCGTGTAAAGTGGTGTTGCCACTTACATTGATCTAAGAGTCGAAGATTGATTTGCTTGTTTAGAAGAAATCAAAGATTGGTTTCGAAATTGTATAGAACACATATTTTGTTAGTGAAATTGGTCTCAGAAGGAAGATTTGGTTTCGGGAGACCCGTGGATGTAGGCATAGTTGATTGATAGGTTGAACCACGTTACATTGTGTGTTCTTTTTGTTCTCTTGATTGCTCTTGCTCTCTTTATTACTCTTGCTCTTTGTTGATTTGTGAATTGCTCTACTATTTTTAGAACTTGCTTTTTTTAACTCTTGTCTAGATGATTAAGTTCTAAAAGCTTTAATTGTAATTGTTGATTGAAAACGTTTATGCCTTATTATTTGACCTTAGTCTTTACGCTTTAATCTCCAATATTTCTAACAACACTAACAACACAAGAATTATGGATCGTTCGATCTGCATTGAGATTTAGGCTTATCAAATTTATAAAATCCAACTTTGAATCTCTTTTGGATCGATCGTACTGCATAGCTCAAAAAATCTAGACCTTCCACTATCACACACGATAGATGATTCAGATCCGCATATACGAACCCCAAATCGGTGTCCATTAAACAAACTAAGGCAAAAACTTGGGTACTTCAAAAGATAGGTACAATGTATACTCTGGTCCATCTGAACCGTTCAATTCATCGAGATGAAAAGTGAAAAGTGATTCACTTTAACTTTTGTTGTGTTCCTAAGAATTCAATTTTCATCAATCTCGATGAATTAAACGACCCAGATAAATCGAAGTACTCAATATACCCATCTTATCTTTTGAAGTATTCAAAATTTTGCCACGAACTAGTGCTTGAAACCCATTCTATATTTTCTACTATAAACACATGCAATCCTCATAAGAGCTCCATAAATTTGGTCCATACAAAATAGGCGCTGTTATTCATGCAATTATCAATGAATTTGACCGAACCGGTGATTCCAGCAAATGTCGTTCTATACAGAATTCTGTCTCTTCTCTCCTGTAACTTTGTGTCGTTCCTTTTTCTCTCAGCTCGGCAAGACTTAAGCCGGGACAATCCTTTTTATCTCTTGTAACTGTCGTTATCTTCTCAACTTGAATTACACTAAGTCGGAATCATTGATTCTTTCGTTGAGAGAAATGTCGACTTTTCACTGAAACTTTAGGAACTCTACCCCAGCTCTCAAAAATGACAACTCCCCTCTCCGACCCTTGCGGGATGATCAACTCATGTCAGGCTCGGTATGACTCGAACAACCCCTCCCCCAGCATCCCAAATCTTCCCAACTTCCAATCTTAGCCAAAACATTGCCTCAAATCCATCATCCGACATCCCAACTACTTCGGACCCGGTATCCTTACAGCCCTTCATCATCCTACCACCGTCTTATCCTTCTCATTTAAGGAATGCCAAAATTTCTGGTCCTCCTGCACATGAAATGCCAGGCTCCACTTCTCATCCCATCGCCCTAACAATTAACTCTTCCACCACCTCAGCATCTTCTTGTTCGAGAACAATGTTCAGTATTTTGGCTTTAATTTCTTCATCAGAACTCTAATTGAGGTGATTCAAAATGTGTTGGAAAACAAAGAACAAGTTTTACAACTTTGACACATCATCTTAGACATCATAACTCTTGATTTCTCTAGAACTCATACATTTATTACGACAACAACTTGGACTTTTCTGGTCACAATTGGCTTGTGAAACGGCGGTCTGCTGAAATGTCTATCTCTTGAGGTTGATTGCGGTCGCAATTGACTTGACAGACAGTCACTTTGCTCCAATCTTCATCCCAGCTTGCTTCAAAGCATCCAGTTGTGTCCAAATTACGTCCAAATTGCTCAAAAATATCTATTTACTGCACAAATAGAATAGTGACTTGAACTTCTACAAAATTTAACTTGATTCATTACTAAACTACTTAAATTACGTGAAACATGACTTAAGTTACACGATAAACTCTAAATTAAAATGTATATAATTTTGACTTATCAGATTAACGTGACGAAAAAATGACATGGTGAATAGAGTTGTATGCTCGAGGGCTAGAGATAGATCGACATATTAAGAAGACTCTGATGTTTTGCTTGGAACTCGAAACTTTAAGCTTCTACAATCACGACTACATATGATCGAAGACTGATGATAGAGGCTCACTATAATCGACCTGTATAAACCCAAGAATATAGCCAAAAAAGAGATCCGAACAAAATACAACCCATCACGGCATGTAAGTGACAACAACAAAAAAATGTAACCCTTCAGAGTTAAGAACATGTTTCCTCACGAATCACGGAACCTATAAATAGATGGAAAAGCACTACTACAAAATGGACTTTTAAAATCGATCCTTTTAAATCGGATTTAGAATAAAAACTGGATTTTAACTAAACTTCAGTTTAAAAGGTTGAATAATTAAAAATAGAGATTTAAAACCGAATTTTATAAAGACTCCGACTTAAAAAGACCTTGAACAGCGGACGAGATTCCATCTGATTTTAAATGATACTTTTAAAAATGGACTGTTATATGGGTTCGATTTTAAAAGGTACCTCTAAAAGCAAACAGATATCGATTTTAAACTCTCTTTTTATAGCATACTGCTTGGGCGTCGATTTTAAAAATGTGTTTAACAGCGAAATTCTTATAGGATCTGATTTTAAAAGCTTTTTAACAAAAAGCCACGAATTGACTTGTGACTCTTTAATCTGCATCTTTAATCTGCATCGTCCATTTGAAATCAATCCAACACTCATTAACCACTCAAATAATACCCACGAATTGCTTCCTTCTTTTGTCTCTCACATCTCTTTATAATTTATTTAATTTTTATTTCATCTCTCATTTTTCTCTCTCTCAACAATCAAAGTTTTATTTGAAAAAAATTCTACTAATAATTAATGGAGATTTGAATAGTTGAAGAAAATTTATTTTGAAGAAAATTTAATTGAAGATTTCACTTTTCTCTTCATATTATTTGATCTTTGTTAAAATTAACAAATAGTCATTATAATAATCTTTTAGCTTTCAAAATATGTGAAATTAAATGATTTTTCATTAAACAAAATAATATTTTAGATCATTTTAAGACCAAATTTTAAAATTTTAAATTATTTTTAAAATCATATTCTAAATTATTTTTAGAAAAAAAATTAAGATTTTAAGTCATTTAAAAAAAAATTGAAAATTCTTTTAAACCACCTTTTTAAACCATTTAAATCCCCTGTTTTTTTAGAAACAGTTTAAATCCCCTTTTAAACCTACCTTGACCAGATAAAAAATAAAATGTTTGAAAATCTTTTAAAATCAAACCTTGAACACCGTTCAATTTTAAAGATATAATTTTAAAAACGGACTTTTCGCCATTTCATCCGGCATTAAAAATATATTGAAAAGCGAAGCTTTTTTCCGTCTGATTTTAAAGATCAAACCTTTTAAACCGAACCATCTATAACCTTTAAAACCCCTTCGATAACACCGACGTTAGATCAGATTTTAAGGTCTTTTTGATCCGATTTAAAAAGATAAATCTGTTGTAGTTGTGAAGAACATAAAAAAAAAAAAGATCTTAAACTTGGGATTAGCTGTTTCACTTTCTGTCTCTTCTCTCTTCTTCCTTTCAACTTCGTGTCATTCCTTTTCTATTGGCTCGGCAAAGACTTGAGAGTTGAGCCGGAACAATCCTTTAGTTTCATCTCTTATAACTCTCGTGATCTTCTCGACTAGAATTACACAGTCGGGATCACTACTATTGTTGTGCAATTTGTTTTTTTTTTTTTTTTGATGTTTCCCAATTCAACTATGCCAATTGCACTTATTGTATAGCATAGAGGAAAAAAATGTAAATAAGTACAACTACGATACCAAAATCCTTTCTTTCGCACAACTAGATGCTATGAACACATTCACACATCTCCCAACCCAACACATATAAATAAATCCTCTCTTTCACATAAGAAGCTACCTAATATTTGTTAGAAAGAAACATCAAGTGAAACATTACACCAGCACATAAATGGCATAAATAATTCCTGGAATAAATCCCAAAAACGTCAATAGCAGACATATCCAGAACTCCACCTGCATATCGCAAAAAGAAAAGAACAAAAAATATAGAATTAGAACTGAAATTGCTCATTCTGAACATAAGAGATGCTCATGCTAGCTTGTTGATCTACACTTAGTAAATTCAAACAAAACTTAATTTGTTTCTGTGATTTATTGAAAAAAGGAATAAATTTAATTAAACTTACCCCACATCCATAACGAAGAAAAACACCTACTGGAGGCAAAATAATCGCTAACAACACTTCCAAAAATGTGGCAGATCCCATCTCTCTCGTATTTCTCTGATAAATTTCTTTGTTTTTGAGTTCTGGAGCGGAGATTTGCTTTTAAAAGGATAGTGCTTTCTTCTAGTATAAGGTATAATTAAGATAAGTGCTTCGAAAGGGTTCTTATTTGTATTGGGGCGACACGTGGCTATTTCGTTACGATCGGTGCCAGGTGTTATGCTCCTAAATGCCACGTGGTATTTGCATGATCCGTTTTAGACTTTTAGTATTACAGTCCCGTGTGCTTTTGAAACTCAAATGCATGTCGGCCAAACGGCCACAAACGATACGCGTGGCGTGTCGGGTTCGGATTCTATCAATGTCCTGTTCGGATCCAAACCGACCTTGTCTCATTCAAAACCCATAAATTTGTGTCCAAAGTGTATCGGGTGCCAGAAATATTCGTAGCTCGCTCATGTTTGATTCGTCAAAAATTCGTTATGAACTCGTTCGTTACTAGCTCGACCTGTTAACGATATGAGTTGGTCAGCTCGTTAAGTTAACGAACTGATCTTGAACTATGTCCAGCTCGACTCGTTAACGAAGTACACATATTATATAATAATTAATTGATAGATATTAATATCTAACTTTAATAGTTGCACAATATTAATTAACATATAGTCTAGGAATATCAAAAATATTCGTAGCTCGTGGCTCGTCCGTGTTCGACTCGTCAAAAACTCCTTATGAACTCGTTTGTTACCGGCTCGATGAACTCGTTCTTTATCAACTCGTTTGTTAAGTTAAAGAGCCGATCTTGAAATTGACTCAACTCGTTCGTGTTCGACTCGCGCGTTTGCACCCCTAATCATACAGTGTGGAGAGTAATTATTGAAACCTTGCAGAAAACATGATAAATTCGAGATTTCAAAATAAATCTCTCGAGATCTTAAATAAATATAAATAGTTTTATTATTTTATATACATTAATTGAGTAGAACATTTACTTAGTATCTGATATTAACGATATGAAAGTATATGTAAATGATCGTCGCAAAGAATCTCCAATTTGATTATTCGTTAATTTGTGCAACGGCCACACGGAAAACCAGTGCATCTGCTTTTCCATTCCTGTACAGTTGTCCGACATGGTATAATTCAGATAATATCTTTCTTATTTTAATATTTTGTCTCACATTTTAGTGTCATGTTTTTTTGGTCTTGTTTTTGTTTTGTCACATTTTATTTTTATCTTATTATTATTTTATCTTACTTTTTTAATATTTTTTGGTGTTAAAACTAACATCTGAAGTTTTAAAATTAATTTCTTTGGTGTTCATACTAATTTCGTTGGTGTTTATACTAATTTCATAAATGTTCATACTTACTTTAGACGTGTTCATATTAATTTCTCTGGTGTTAATACCAACTTATAATATGAGCACCTTTTACAACTAATCTGAACACATGTTTTGTTGATAAGTGTATTCATATATATACAAAATCTAAGATTTATTTATTCTTGTGAAATTGACCAAAATTCGTAAGCTTTAATTATGATTTATTTATGTTTTGCACGAGTTTGAGAAAATTTTCTAATTCTTGTGAATTTTCATGCAGGAATCAAGAATAAGATGTCAAATATTATAAGTCAAGTATGTAAAACTTGTTCTTAGCTTCACAAGGATTTTGAATTCCGTAAATCGAAGTCGAGATGAATAAATTATGGCGAAAACACGAAGTGATGCGCATCAGTCACAACAGCAATGCTGCAGGGGCAACAACCATGTTGTGGAGCGCAAGGGCGCAATGGGTGAAATCTAGGTTCGAAGCTGACCCATTGCGGGCCACATCAATGTTTTCTGCAGTGTATTTTTGCTACTTAGGTCTTTTATGGACGTTTTTTGATGTTTTTTGGGAGATTTTGATTTTTGGATTCAAATTTTATTTAAATAAGCCCCACATCTGATCAGAAGGGATCCTACGCTTCATTTTATCCATAATTTGACTAAGAAAGAGTTGGGAAAAGAGAGAGAACATGAGAAGAATTGATCAAGGCCTAGAAGAGAAGATTTGAGGATAGATTCGACAAGATCATTGATTTAGTACTTTTATTGTTTCTTTCTTGTTTGGTATGATTGTTTCACTCATTTCTTTTTTCTTTTCTACCATGGCCGGCTAAGCCTTGGTGAGGCTTGGGATGTAATTCGAAATTCTTTTTTATTTTACTCAGATCTATTTTCATGAGTTTATTTTGTGATGATTTATTTCTAGTAAATGTCATCATTTCGTAATTGAATTTATGAAATATGAGGGTTTCAAATTGGAAAGTTAGAGATTAAAACTCGAACCTTGGGGATATCTATATTCAAGTCGGTATGGAAGTTTAGACAAGGTTCTAAGGGTTTAATCAATTTAAGTCGTAGATTTACACCAAGTACCGAGGAGAGATGTGTGAATTTTAGATACTGAATTGATTGCATACGTTTAAATAGTATGAATTGTTAAAAATAGTATTCTGGTATAAAACACCGAAAGTAATTCGGATATGATGCAAAATTCAAGAAATTGGATTTAATATCTAAATTGGATAAAATACTCTCACACAAAATAAATGTTGTTTGTATTCTGAGTAGAATAGATGAAAGAGTGGAGAATGAAAACCCGAAAGCCTTAGACTCGTCTTGCAAATCAAATCTTGTTTTATTAAGCATAGAACCTTTATTTTAAGTCTTTAGTTTAAAATTTTCGACCAATTTAAATCGCTTAGACTAGTAAACGGTTGAAGAATCAGTAAACCTTGTTGTCCTTGTGGATTCGACACTCCAAGTACTACCCAACTAGGTTGTGCGATTGCGGCCAACGTAGGTTCAATCTAGGGTTATTTCATTAGCAAGATAATTCACATCAAACTTTTTGGCACCGTTGTCGGGGATAACGATATTTACTATTTTTAAAACATCGTAACTAGGACAAAGCACTTTTTCTATTTTTTATTTTTCTTTTGTTTTGATTCTTTTTACTCATTGTTTTTCCTTCTTTGCTGGTTCAAAATTCTGACAAGGACGAAGACTAGAGCAACAACACGGTTGACACGGGCTTCTGCATCAACATGTCAACACACATCCATAGTAGACGAGCCAACAACAACAAGCATGAATCCGAATCGATCATTGTGCGACTTCACAACCCCTCAAGCCACATCAATCAACACCAGATACACACCTTATCTGATTGCCAATAACGAATTCCAACTCCCACCGGCATGGATCAACTTGCTACAAAGGAGTCTATTCTCTGATTTGGCACACGAAGATGCAACTCAACACCTTGCCAGCTTCGAAGAGTTCTACAGTTCTCTCAAGTACAACAGAGTCGACACCAACATCATCAAATTTATGGCATTTGCTTTCTCGCTGCAAGACAAGGCAAATAGTTGGTTGATATCTCAAAGAAAGAATGATATGGACACGTGAGACAAGGTCGCTCGAGCATTCCTCAATCGATTATTTCCACTTTCAAAGACTCTTTCTTTGCGCTCTCAAATCAACAACTTCAGGCAGCGTGGTGACAAGACCATAAGTGAGGCCTGGAATCACTTTCAGGAGTTGATTCGGCTCTGCTCCCACCATGGCATTGAAAAATGGTATTTTCTCCAATTTTTTTATGAAAGTTTAACGCCTAACTCTCGTAGTATGTTGGATGCAGTAGTAGGTGACAGTCTTATGACCAAAGGTAGATGGTAGAGTTGATGGCGCTTGTGCAGACTCAATGACAAATGGAGCATGCTCCAGCGAGAACTCTCAGAAGGTTGAAAGTTGATAGCACTGTTGGATGAAACTCATCTCTTGTTTGAAAATTTGCAAAACAATTAATGTACTAACCTTACACTTAAATTTTGGTGAAGATGCAGGTTAAAACAGGTACAAACCAACGTCAAACATGCTCAAACATGCCCTGAACAAGTCAAGACATGATCAAATCATCAAGGAAAGGCTTCAATGCTCAAAACAGAGCACATCATTTTCATAACGCTTCAAGACGCGTTATAACGAGTCCTTAAGGCATTATAACGGGTGTCCAAGGCGTCATAACACCTCAGAAGGAGAGAGAAGATGCAGAAGCTGGATTTTCACGAGACAAGCGTTGTTGCAACTCGTTATAACAAGTGAGCAAAGTGTTATAACGGATTCCTAAAGATTTGGTCCACAAGTCAGCTACAAAAGAGCAAAAGAGGAAGAAGTCCAAGGTGTTATTACGCCTTGCCAACCCGTTATGGAGAATTTATAATGCTATGTTGATTTTTCACTGATTCAAGATTCCAAGAAGTGCTCAGCCTATATAAGAGATGCAAAAACGAACCAGAAAACTATCAAAACATTTCTACAAGTTTCCCAACATCAATTGAGCACAGAAAAAAAACCTGATTCAAGTCTCCTCCAGCTACCTAATCTAAAGAGCAATTAGGATAGCTATTATTTTCTTATTGTCTATTCGAGAACAAAACCCTTAGCTAGTTTTAGCCTTTGGTGCATCACATTTTTGTTGTCAAGTGGTGCATCCCTGTCCTAGATTGTGTTGTCAGTTGGATCTTTTTACCGTGTATTGAGGTGTTGTCCCGTGCATCGGTCTAGGAGAAGAAGATTGACTTACTTATGTAGAAGAAGTCAAAGATCGGAGACTGGTACAAAGAAAAATGAGAGTAAATTTGGTAAATTCGTAAAAATTCTGAAAAGGTTAGATGTGAACATGCCATTTACCGAGTTGATTTCTCAAGTACCCTCTTATGCCAAGATTATGAAAGAAATACTCACTAACAAGAGAAGGGTAAGTGAGAATGAAATTGAACCATTGACCAAGGAGTGTAGTGCACTACTTTTAGTAAACTACCTCTGAAATTAGGTGAGCCCGATAAGTTCACGATACCATGTTCGATTGGAAGTATCAAATTTAGAAATGCCTTAAGTGACAGATGAGTGGGCGTGAATCTATGACTAAATTGGTTTATGACAAGTTGGGAATTTGGAATCTTAAGCCCATTAATCTTTCATTGCAACTTATCAATAGATCAACAAAAAACTGATAGGTATGGTAGAAGATGTACTGGTCAGAATTGGGAAGTTCTTTATTCCTTGTGACTTTGTAGTGATTGGGGTGGATGAAGATCCTAAAATGCTAATTATTTTAGGTCGATCATTCCTTGATACGGCAGGAGCAAGGATCAGTATGAAAAATGAAAAACTCACACTACACATTGGAGATGAACGAGTTGTGTTTTATGTTGAAAAATTGATCTCATTCCATTCTAACCAATGCGACGATGAAGAAGAACAAGGATGATGATGGGCAAAGTTCACCGAAGCACAAGTCGAAAGTGTAAGAAGGACAACTTGCAGTAGTGAATTCGTTGGATGAATCTGAAGTGAAGTTTGCAATGACCATGGTGAACAAACTGAACAAGCGCATGAGTTCATTCGAGACAAATGGGCAGCGACTCAAGCTCATAGATTGAGGAGAGCCTGTTGGAGGAAAGATGAGCACTTTTCTCACCGGATGGTAAACCAAGCACTTGATGGGAAAATGGTCTAGCTCGCGATGGTAAACCAAGCTCTTGATGGGAAAAAACACAAATCACCACCCCTTCAATTTGTGAGTTCTTCCATATTCCCTATATTTACTTTTCTTTGTTTAGACATTGCAGTGAGGTCGCTGCAAATATTCAAGCTTGGAGAGTATTTATATGGATTTGTATCTTAGGAGTAGAGTAAATTAATTTAATGTAGGATTATTTTGATATGGGTTAACTTGTGACTTGTTGAAACCAAATTTTGGATCTATCCAAAAAAATTCACGATCATATTGGTGATTTCGGTAATATAACCTCAGGACACGGACAAAAAAAAATTTGTTTCTTTGCATTTTAAACTTAGTTGTATGTTTACTTAGAAGTAATTCAATTTTCTTTTCTTCACCTTTATTTACAAAAATTTCGTAGAATCTGATGACATGAGTATAATTCTACTTATTTTTGTTTGCAAAATAATTCAAATTTTATTAACTATTGTCAATAACCCATAACGACAAAAAATGAGTAGCCACACTAAGGAAATAGATGGTTGCATTACCTATGTTGTTTTTTTAATTAGAAACCCAAATAAAAATTAAGGTGACTAACTGAACAATGAGGGTATTTTAGTTAGCGAATCCTACATTGATCTATATTGGAACAAGAATATATATAAAAATATATAAAAAAATAGATATATAAATAATAAAAAATTAAAAACATATATTTGTATATATATATATATATATATATATATATATATATATATACTTGGGTCCCCGCTAATTAATTATATACCCGAGACACTTGCAAAATAATAAGTGATTTTAAGCCTCAAAAGTGCAAGGACAATTGTCCACTGGCAGATGTACAAAATACGGCACGAGGCTGTCTCAAGATCGCATTTTTCAAGTAAGAACTTTCTCCCTGCGTGAGGGTCAGGATTTCACTTTTTTTTAGTAATTCTAAAGTTTTTAAAACATCACATGGTAAAGTTGAAAGAGGAAAGCAGAGTCGTGGGATGGACCTTAATTAGGTCGAATGTGGTTTGAAAAGAGATAGTTTAATATTTTCGAATGATTTCCAAAAGAACTGATAGAAATATGCACTTGTTGCTCATTTCTGTGAAATTTTGCATGTCATAAAGGTTAGACTTTAGTTTTATTTTATTTTATGTTTCTTTCTTATAAAAAAATCATATATGTGAGGTGAATAAGACTATCCAAAAATATTTCAATCAAATTCAGAAATTGAATCATCATGTTTAGGAGCAGATAACAACAATTGTCTTTCAGTTTTCATTGAGACACAAGTTTGCTCATTTAACTGCTTTGAATAAAATGCTTAGATGAGTTCGGTTAATTTTCCAAGAACCAACTCGATTCTCGTAAGTTCATATTTGCTCAAGGACAAGCGAAGACTAAGCTTGAGCGAGTTTGATAAGTGCATTTCATATATACAAAACCTAGAATTTATCTTGTGAAATTGACCAAAATTCGCAAGTTTTAATTATCATTGGCCTACGTTTTGTATGAGTTCGAGAAAATTTCCTACTTCTTGTGAATTTTCATGCAAGAATAATGAATGCCAAATATTATAATCCAAATATGTACAGCTTGTTCTTAGCCTCGCAACAAATTTGCGTAAATCAGAGTCAGGATGAAGAAATTATTGTGAAAACACGAAGTGTTGCACAGTAGTCATAGCAGCCATGCTTCAGGGCGCAAGGGCGCCATGGCTGAAATCTGGGTTCTGGCAGGTTGCAGCTGACCTGTTGCGGGCGGCCACATTATTTTATGTTGTGTATTTTCTTCTACTTAGGCATTTTTGGACATTTTTTGGGCTTTTTGTGTCTTTTGGGCAGAATTTGATTTTGAATTCAAATTTTATTTAAATAAGCCCTAGATCTGATCAGAAGGGATCATATGCTTCATTTTATCTTCAACTTGACTGAAAGAAAGTTGGGAAAAGAGATAGAACAGGGGAAGAATTGATCAAGGCCTAGAAGAGAAGATTGGAGGAGAGATCCGACAAGATCCTCGGGTTAGTACTTTTATTGTTTCTTTCTCGTTTGGTATGATTTTTTCACTCATTTCTTCTCTCTTTTCTGTCATGGTCAGCTAAGCTTTGGCGAGGCTTGGGGATGTAATTCGAAACTCTTTATTTTATTTTACTCGGATTTGTTTTTATCGATTTATTTTGGGATGATTTATTTCTAGTAAATGTCATAATCTCCTAATTGAATTTATGAAATCTGAGGGTTTCAAATTGAAAAGTTAGAGATTAAAACTCGAACCTTGGGAATATCCATATTCAAGGGGGTTTAATCAATTTAAATCGTAGATTTGCACCAAGTATCGAGGAGAGACGTGTGCATTTTAGATATTGAATTGATTGCATACGTTTAAATAGTATGAATTGTTAAAAGTAGTATTCTGATAGAAAACACCGAAAATAATTCGAATATGATGCTAATTCAAGAAACTAGATTTAATATCTAAATTGGATAAAATACTCTCACACAAAGTAAACGTTGTTTGTATTCTGAGTAGAATAGACGAAAGATTGGAGAATGAAAACCCGAAAGCCTTAGACTCGTCTTGCAAATCAAGTCTTGTTTTATTAAGCATAGAACCTTTATTTTAAGTCTTTAGTTTAGAAACTTCGACCAATTTAAATCGCTTAGACTAGTAAATGGTTGAAAAAATCAGTAAACCAAGTTGTCCCTGTGGATTCGACACTCCAAGTACTACTCGACTAGGTCGTGCGCTTGCGACCGATGCAGGTATAATCTAGGGTTATTTTATTAGCAAGATAATTCACATCAAACTTGTTTGCACGGTTGTCGGGGATAACCGTATTTATTGTTTTTTTAAAACTTAGTAACTAGGACTAAGCACTTTTTCTATTTTTATTTTACTTTCGTTTTGATTCTTTTTACTTGTTGGTTTTCTTTCTTTGCAGATTCAAATTTTGACAAGGACGAAGACTAGAGCAACAACACGGTTGACATGGGCTTCTGCATCAACATCTCAACACACATCTGTAGAAGACGAGCCAACAACAACAACGATGAATCTGAATCAACCATTGCGGGTCTTCACAACCCCTCAAGCCACAACAATCAACACCGGATACACACCTCCTATGATTGCCAATAACGATTTTCAACTCCCATCGGCATGGATCAACATGCTACAAAGGAGTCCACATTTGAAACAACTAGTATGAATAACTTTCGACTAGTATGAAAACTTGTTTTATTTATTCTGCATCCTATACATTCTGTGCAAAATAGACAGTTAGTATGGACATATGTTTTATTTAGTCTGAATATCAGTTTTATTTAGTCTAAACACATATTTTATTTGGCATGCACTCTATGCATTCTGTGCAAAACAAATTTGAAACAATGCAGAAGCAGACTTGAAAGAACTAGTACAAACATCACTTTCAACTAGTTTGAACACTTGTTTTATTTAACCTGTATTCCATGCATTATGTGCAAAACAAAATTGAAAAAGTGCATAAACAAACTTGAAACAACTAGTATGAACACCTGTTTTATTTAGCATGCATCCATGCTTTGTGTGTAAAATAGACTTGAATTAGTGCAAAAATAGACTTGAAATAGTTAGTATGAACAATTCTTTCAACTAGTCTGAACATCTTTTTTATTTAGTCTGCACGCCATGCATTCTGTGTAAAACAGACTTGAATCAGTGCAAAAAAAGACTTGAAACAGCTAAAATGAACACATGTTTTATTTAGTCTGAACACTTGTTTTATTTAGTCTGCACCTCATGCATTCCGTGCAAAATATCCAGAATAGTGTGTAGCGCGAAAATATCCAGAAGAATGAGCGCGATCCAATTTTATATTTTTATCTGCTTTTGACTCTTGATTTTTTTTTCTTTTTGACAAAATTAGTTAGGAAGATGAAAATTGAAACAGAAATTGTAAAACTGTTAGTCGAATTCTATAATTTAATGTCATTTTAATTTTGTAATATGCTTCTTAAGAAAAGGGAACATGCTGGCATGTTTTGTACAAATCAAGTGTTAGTCGAATTCTATAATTTAATGTCATTTCAATTTTGTAATATGCTTCTTAAGAAAAGGGAACATGCTGGCATGTTTTATACAAATCAAGAATAACATACTCTAGTACTCTCCAGTAGATATTACAAAATACCACATCCCACGGAAGAAAAAAATCTGATTAAACAAAAGTAAAAGAATATAGAAGAACACAATTATATTGGATTACACTTTATTAGTAGTCTACTAAGATGACTCTCGGTTTTTATACATTGAAATAGTTGGATGAGATGGGTTTACGGCCGTACACGTAACTCTTTTACTTTTTTATTCAATTAATATCGTATTTGATAAGACGAATATGAATAAGATTTTTTTCATTAGCTTATCAAATATAAATATGAATTTAAGTTTTTTTTTGCTAGCTAAACATATGAGGATACTGATAAAAACTATTTCGTACCCGTTTTATCAAATACAACCTTTTTATAATTATGAAAATGATACTGATAAAAGTAGAGTTTTTCAACCGAATGATCATAACGGTAGAAAAATTATCGTTCGAGACTTGACTTTTATGTTCGGCTATTGCATTTTTTAGTTTTGAACATTTAATTATAATTTTGACAATGTATAGAAAATTAATTACAATTTTGACCATGTAGAGCAAAAATTTCTTGCCATTTATTTATAGTTTTGTCCTTTTTGTTTTCAGTTCACACCAGCTGCAGTATATATTCATTTCTATTTTCGTATTATCAATTAGAGTGGGTCTAATTAAAAGAATTTTTGGTCAAAATTATAATTAAATGTCCATAATTTTTGTTATTCTTGATCAAAATAGTAAATAATTTATATATATATAATCAGATTTGTTATTCTTGATCAAAATTATCGTTCGAGACTTGACTTTTATGTTCGGCTATTGCATTTTTTAGTTTTGAACATTTAATTATAATTTTGACAATGTATAGAAAATTAATTACAATTTTGACCATGTAGAGCAAAAATTTCTTGCCATTTATTTATAGTTTTGTCCTTTTTGTTTTCAGTTCACACCAGCTGCAGTATATATTCATTTCTATGTATTATCAATTAGAGTGGGTCTAATTAAAAGAATTTTTGGTCAAAATTATAATTAAATGTCCATAATTTTTGTTATTCTTGATCAAAATAGTAAATAATTTATATATATATAATCAGATTTGTAAATAATTTTCCATAACAAAGAATCATTGCCAAACGTTAGAAAACACTCCATTCCTTAAATTTTCAAAAAAAAAGAAAAAAAAGTCGAACGGTAAAATTTCTATCATTCTGGCCGGTGCATCTAAGAAACTTTAACCCTTGGCTACTTTTCTCAGAAACTTTTTTATACTTACCAAAAAAATGTTGACTCTTTAGAGTAAATATAAAATAATATATATAAATATAAATAAATATATATGCTCTATTTTAAAATCTGTAAAATAATTAATTTATTAGTAATTTAATTTTCTAGGAGACTATCTAATTAATTGCCTATTTTCAATAAAATTCTTAATTTTCAATAGAACATTAATGTTTGTTTCTTGAATTCTACGAAAATTAAATTCATCCAATTAATTATTTATTTAATACTACCATCCAATCGTTTAATTCTTTAAAAAAACTGATCGTATAATTATAACACTAGACTCTAGTCTAATATTTCGCATTATATATTATTTTTTTCTTGTTAATTTGTATTGCTCTTATCCAAGCAAGAAGAAGTTGCTTATAGATAAGGGTGAGATTCTATCAGTGTTGCTCAATAGCAGACAAAAATTTAGATTCTAGGTTTTTAATTTTGTTTCCCAGAGGATTTGTCTCATATAATTTCTTAATTGATTTAACTTGAGTTTCTTAGGAACAGTTGAAAATTGAGGTATTTTTTCTGATTCCTTGGTAGTCTCAACCGCTTGACTAAATGTTATGTTTTATTTTATTAAAGCAATATCTCAAGTTAGGGTGCCAGTCTCCAAAAATTTGGAGACAACAAAAAGTTTAAAATATTTACAGAAGTACAGAAGGTCTGTACTTAGCCAAACAAAACAAAAATAGAAAATGAAAATAACAAAGTATCCAAACATTACAAACAAAACTGAATTATCCTAATATGTACCTCTTCTCCCTTTCGATACCAGCATAATTGAATCTTGAGCTTCTTATTGCTTGTTTGAAAAACATCTTAATATTCTTGTGTCAATGAACATCAAAGTGATCTCCCTTTATCTGTACCACTTCCTCTCGGTACTAGATTGAATTCATCTGTGTTTCTTATTTAAACAAACTATCAATTGTACCAGTAAGTTCTTGACTATGAAACTGGGTTTATTATTACATATCCAATATGGTTCTTGATCATATACTGATTTTATTGTCCCACTAAATTCAAAATTAATTGTCGAGTAAAACTTCATCAGATGAAGTGTGTTGTTCTCCTTCTGACATTATGATCACTCGATTTTCTTGGTGATTCTGATACCCTTGCTGAGTATTGTTATTTGCAGTTACCTTGAAAACATTTCCTATGCTATTCATGCCTCATGTCCAATGCAATTGCAAATGAATTATTAATCCATATATTGTGTTTTTATCTCTAAGCACCTTATTTTGAAATATTATATTATTTCTTTTCATCCATAAAATCCATAAATGTGCTGCAAATAAATTACCCCATTTTTGTCTATCTGCTTCATTAAAATTTAAAATTGATAACCACATTTGTTCTATAGAAGATGTATTTACTTTAATTCCATCATATTGTGAATATTTGACTATTGTCCAAAAAGTTTTGCTTATATCACAGTTAATAAATATGTGTTCCACTGTCTCTTCATGATGATTACAAAAAACACAGATTTTCTCAGTTGTAATACCCCTCTTTTCTAAATTACCTTGTGAGTATTCTATTTTGCAAAACTAACCATGTGAAAATTTTAAATTTTAAGGGGATCTTAAGGTGCCATACTGTCTTTTTGATGTCAATATGAATCCCACCATTATTTAAAAATGTGTACATAGATTGGACTAAATGTTATGTTTGTTGAATATTTTAACTGTTTGTTGAATTTGATGATTTATGCAATCATAATGTTAATTAACCAAATATCCCTTCTTGTTTGTTATTTTACCTCCATGATCGTTAATTTTTAGGAGTTAATACATTTCTTAAGTCACAATGTGATGCATATTTGGATCAATTTTCCAACACAGTGAATGGTGAAGAATCAAAGTTTTTTTCCGTCAAGTTAAGACTATACATTTTTTTTTTACTTATATTACTTTCCCAATATTCTCATGAAATATAAAGCTTGTGGAAGAACACCCATTTGAAGAAGATGAAGCAACCACAGTTGCCGGGTTAATTCTTATGCAAGGTACTGATAATTCATCAGAATTTACTGATTTAGTACAGAATTCACAACTAAATACCAGTTCAGTACACAATTTAGAATTATTTTGTTAGACAAATGTGATACCTACCAAAATATGAATTAAGATTTATATTTGTTATATCTTCATTTAAAAAAAGAAATCATAAAATGGGCATGATGACTAATTGTACTTTCTACTTTCTTAATTATACATTTATTTTTGGGTGAAGCTACGGTACTTCACAAAGCACAAAACATAGGGCACTTCGCCTCCGTATATCAAATTTGAAAGTTCAAATGTCTGATTCAAACTGTTGAACTTGATCTTCATATTAAAATCACCTTGGCGATCAAATTTTACATTTTTTAGAAACTTTACTATTTTTTAGAGAGGCGAAAAATCATTCATATCGACTGGTTCAGAAATCGTTATATTAACCAACTTGTCACTATCGTTAAAAAAAAGTAAAAAAATCTAAAAAAATGTAAAAGTCGGTCTCCAATGAGTTTTTAATATGAAGATAAAGTTTAATAGTTTGGATTGAATATCTGAACTTTGAAATTTAATATACGGAGGCAAAGTAACTCGAATTTCAAAATATAAAGGGACGATCCGAACCGCTGAAAATGTTATTCATACTAGAATCTTCTTGGAAATCATTTTTTGAATATTTTTACTATTTTATCAAATAGAAAGTAAATTGAGTAATATGACAATTTACAGACCTCAAATTTAACCACTTTTCTACCCATCCAATAAAATAGTAAAAAAATTGAAATTTTTGATTTCCAAGTAGATTTAGTATGAACAATATTTTCAATGGTTTGGATCGTCCATTGCATTTCGAAATTTGAGATATGATCGTAAGCGCGATAGAGCTTCGTACTTATGTAAGTACCATAGCCCAACTATATATATAAAGGGATAGGCTATTGTGAAAACGTTAGAACTTCGGTCGAAGTGCAAAAGTTACACATTTTATAATTTTTCAGATCAAAATTTAAATTTAAGTCGCTCAATAAATTCTTCTTCTCAAAATCTTGTAGAAAATCAAATTTCATGATTTTTGGAGCCTTCTAGCAATTTTATATTTTTTTTTAAAACAGTCCAGCTTAATATTAAAAAACATGACATTTTCAGTGCTATTTTTAAAAAATATTCAAAAAATAGCTAGAAAGCTCCAAAAATCATGAAATTTGATTTCCTATCATATTTTGATATGAAGAATTTATTGAGCAAATCAAAATTTAATTTTAAACTCAAAAAGTTATAAAATGTATAACTTTTGCACTTCGGCCAAAGTGCAAACGTTTTCACAATAGTCTAACTCATATATATATATATATATATATATATATAGACAGAGAGAGAGAGAGAGAGAGATATGTTACCGTGCTATGCAAAGTAAAGAGTGTTTTACTTCGGCATAAAAAATCATACACCGATAACTCAAATGACTGATCTAAGTTGGCCAAAACAATTAAGACATCAAAATCTCCTACTAAATCAGTTTTGAGCGCATTTGAAGTTTTGTAGCTATGCTTTTTGAATTTTTGAAAAATGAGCAAAAATAACACAGTTTAATAATTAAAAATAACATTATTCTTGTTCATTTTTCAAAAATTCAAAAAGCATAGCTACAAAACTTCAAATACGCTCAAAATTGGTTTAGTAGGAGATTTTGATGTCTTAATTGTGTTGACCAACTTAAATCAGTCATTTGAGTTGTCGGTGTATGATTTTTTATGCCGAAGTAAAACACTCTTTTTACTTTGCATAGCACAGTAACATATCTATATATATATATATATATAGAGAGAGAGAGAGAGAGAAAGGCTAGGGTGCTCCATGAAGCACCAAATCGCTCGTGCTCCACATTCGTTATATCCAATTTGAAAATTCCAACGATCGATCCGAACCGTTGAACATGATCTACATATTGAAATCTACTTGGAGATTGAATTTTACATTTTTTTTGAAATTTTTTTGCTATTTTTTTGAAGAGGTAGAAAAGTTGCTAATCAAACGGTTTCTGGACCAACAAAAGTTGCAATTTTCCTACCTCTCTAAAAAATAGCAAACAAATTCAAAAAAAAATGTAAAATTCAATCTCCAAGTAGATTTCAATATGTAGATCATATTCAACGGTTCGGATCGGTTGTTGGAATTTTTAAATTGGAGATACAGTGTGGAGCATTAGGGGTTTGGTGCTCCATGGAGCACCAAATCGCTCGTGCTCCACATTCGTTATATCCAATTTTAAAATTCCAACGACCGATCCGAACCGTTGAACATGATCTACATATTGAAATCTACTTGGAGATTGAATTTTACATTTTTTTGAAATTTTTTGCTATTTTTTAAAGAGGTAGAAAAGTTGTTAATCAAACAGTTTATAGACCAACAAAAGTTGCAATTTTCCTACCTCTCTAAAAAATAGCAAAAAATTCAAAAAAATGTAAAATTCAATCTCCAAGTAGATTTCAATATGTAGATCATGTTCAATGATTCGGATCGATCATTGGAATTTTTAAATTGGAGATACGGTGTGGAGCATTAGGGGTTTGGTGCTCCATGGAGCATCCTAGCCTATATATATATATATATATATATATATGAGAAGGGATCCGTAGCCGCCATCCATTTCGTAGCTGCTTGCAACCGCTCCATCATACCAAGTGTAAATAATCGATTCGGACCATTGAAAACATTCTCCATACTAATATAGACTTGGAGACCAAATTTTATATTTTTTGGAATTATTTACTATTTTGTCGGAAGGGTTGAAAATTGGATGTTTGTAAATCGTTAGATAAATAAATTTTCAATTCATCCGATAAAATAGTAAAAAAATGTAAAATTTGGTTTCCAAGTCTATATTAATATGGAGAATATTTTCAACTGTTCGGATCGGTCATTTACATTTGCTACCTTGGAGCGATTGCGAGCTGTTGGAAGTTTGGCGGCTACGGATCCCTCCTCTATATATATATATATATATATATATACCGACCGTCTACCAGTTTAGAGTAGTTTCTATATTTTGGGAACCTTTGAAAGCTTTTTTTACTAGGGGATTATTTTACAATTGTTATTTTGGTAACCTATTATAACAAATAATTAAATAAAAGTTATTATGTACTAGCAAATTTAATTATTGATTAACTATTTCAAAATTTGATTCATTTTTTGTATTCTTTGATATTCTATCAATAAATATTAAATATAGGTTACTACAAATCATGCGATTTTGATGGTTTTTTATGAAATAGTAAAAAAAACACACTTAAATTACATTAAATTTTAAAATACAATTAATATATAAGTATATACAAACATTTTATTTCTAAATATTTAAAGCTTACTTACACAATTAATCCATAATTCTTATTTTGGTGACCCATCATGAACGTGTTGAAAATTTAAGGATCTAATTAAAGATTGTTTCCTCATTTGTTAAACTCTTAGGTTTCATTTGGCAAATCAATGAATAGCACTAGAATAGTGGTAAAAGTAGAATAGTTTTTAGAATAGTGTAATTTTGAAAGAGTGGTAGAATAGTGGTATTCTTGACTATTCAGTGTTGTTTGGCACTTGTCATTTGGATTAGTTGAAGTGTTAATAATTATGATAATAATGATGAAATGTTATAATACTAATAAAAATAATAATAAATAAGAATAGTAAATAATAATAAAATAATAAAAATAATGATGAAATATCATAATACTGATAAAATAATAATATATATAATAATAATAATAATAAATAATATAATAATATAATAATAAATATCGTAAATAATAATAATGATGAAATATTATAAACCTAATAAAAATAATAATAAATAACAAATAATGATAAAATAATAATAATAATGATGAAATATTATAATACTAATAAAATAATAATAATAATAATACTAATAATAAATAAGAATAATAATAATTATTATTATTATATAATAATTATTATCATAAATAATAATAAAATAATAATAATGATGAAATATTATAATACTAATAAAATAATAATAATAATAATAAAATATATAATAATAATATAATAATAATTATCATAAATAATAATAAAATAATAATAATGATGAAATATTATAATACTAATAATAATGATGATGAAATATTACAATACAATAAAATAATAATAATAATTAATAAATAATAAATTATAAATTATTATGTGTTATATTCAGTAATAATAAAATTAAATAATAATCAGGATGATATATAATAAAATATTATTAATTACTAAATATAATACAACACAATTAAATACTAATTGTTATTCCACAATTGCTAAACCGCTAAACCACTTATTGATTAGTTTAGTGAAATAACAAATTGTTGCACTATTTCAAAAACTTAAAGGGTTATTTGACACCAACGTGAAACATAATAGCACTCTTTTTCACTAGACTAGATGTGCCAAATGGATCGTTAGAAAACTGAAAATCTGAAATCCTTTGCGCCATGCATTATTGCATTATGCATACTCGTCAATCTTCATATCATCTGGGCCCGTTCGTTCCTAACATGGTAATATACCCCTGCTATAGTGCTATGAGAAGCCAATTGGTCTTCACTAATAAATAAAACCTCACTTGCTAACAATCTAAGTTATCAAAAACTGTTCTTGGCATAGTGAAAAAAGAGCAACGAGCTTTAAATATAGATCTCAGATTCGAAATTCAGTAAAAATCAAATGCCAACGAGAAATTTTATGTCAGATTGATAATATTTAAGAACAGAAACCACTCATCTATATCTATTCTTCCAAAAAAGAAAAACAATCTAAGTTATCTAATTGCACATCACCTCCATCTACACCTCCAACAGAGATTGGAATTTCCATACTACACAGAAAACCAAGAGGAAAAAGAAGAAAAACCCCTCAAGCTCCCTCCAACCGGCAGATAGCGGTGAAGCAAGATGTATCGAAGAGCAACAGGACCAGTTGGGATGACTGGATTCATCACTTTCTTGCTCGGCATCCCGATCCTAGCTGGCGGCATCTGGTTAACAAGCTCGGCAACAGACTGCATCCGTTTCTTGCAACTTCCACTAATCATCCTCGGTATCACCCTCATGGCCATCTCCCTCTTCGGCCTCTCTGCTGCTTGCTATGGCCAGCTGAAGCTCATCCGTTTCTTCCTCTTCCTCCTTTTCGTGTTCCTCTTCGCTCTCCTCTTCTTCATCATCTTTGCCTATGCCACGACCAGCACTGTCGGGAAGGGGCATGTGATGTTGAATCATGCATTCTTTGAGTATCAGTTGGACGGCTACTCGGGGTGGCTTAAGGATAGGGTCGTCAATGGGGATAACTGGGAGAAAGTGAGCGAGTGTGTGAAGAAGTCGGGGGAGTGCGGGGCCGCCATGGCCCGGTACGTGCGCGACCCGAACAGCGGTTTGCTCGTGCCTGAGTCAGCCGATGCATTCTACCAGAGAAACCTCTCTCCTATCGAGGTTAGTTTATGATCTCTGCATCTCTGTTCATCTCTATATTGTTTGATTTTATGTATTGATCTATTTGAAGGGGTAATTGAATAAGATAAAATCTCTGCGAGGACGGGTCTAAATTTTTGCAAGTTACTTGAACTAAAGTGCTTTTCTAATTTTTTTACGGAAGGAATCCTGTGCTTGATTGGTTACCTATGCTTTAATTTGCATCCTAACCTACTGTTTATCATACCAACTAAACGATCCTTCTTTGTACATCCCATCTTAATGAGCTAAAATAAACAAATCAAATTTCCAAAAAAAAAAACAGAAATTGAAAATGCACCGGGAACAAATCAGTGTTTGATTATTAGCTTTAGATAGTTTGCAAGGTTACTTGACTTCACCTGAAATTTGGGACATGTCACATGTGTAAATACATCGCTTTTAAATAAATTATGAATATTTTCGTGTAGTAATACTATATTCCTTAAACAGAGGAGAATCTCTCTGACCAGTAGTGCAAAGTTAATGCTTGCTTACAGCGCATGAAAAGTTGTACAAATTAATTCAGGAAGTAGACTTGCAGCTGCAACTTTAGCAAAGCTGATAGCTCCCGCCTGTTTGTGGTAACAATAGTGACCACTGTTTCAAGGAGGACGATGTCTGTTGTAGAAAAATCTGGATTATGAAAAGAAATATGTTCTATATATATGCATATCTCCAATTCGATACAACTCTCGATATCTAACTTACATAATAACTAAATAATATACATAACAAATGTATCAATATGAATAACAACATAGATATTAATATTTGATACGGCGAATATTCAGTTATTATGCATGCTAATTACATATCAAATAGTAGTATTTAAAAGGTTTGCTTCTGTTATTATGTTGCCAAAGTTAATGCATGCTAATTTTTGTACAAAGTTGTATATAGTCTTTTTTAAGTTCCATACCAGTAGAAGTTGTGTTGTTATGTTTGCTTCTGTCTGGAAGCCGTTCTCTAGCTAGCTAGTTTATTTTATTTGAATAATATTATAAGAAGTTGTTCTAGGATAGCTTAAATAACATGTAAGTATTAGAAAAGTTGGAAGATATAGCAAAGAGGATAATAAATTTTCTATCCAGCTATCATAACCATGCTGTTTCTCATACTTGTACTGGTACATTATACGAACTTGCTCAGTTTGAGCGGCACAGACAAAATTTTCTGGATGGCATTTTTGAGAAGCGATTTTTGGTGGCAAATATGAAAGAAATCTATTTTAGATGGCATTTTTGAGACTTCCTCAGTCTGAGCGGCACGGATTAAAATTTTCCCTTAATTTAAATAGTACAGTACATAGCACTTTTCACAGTAAATTGGAGAAAAAGAAGGATACTGCAATGAACACTTCGTTGGCAATTAATGAATTCAGCTCTTGCAACAACAAAAAATTAAAGAAAATATATGAAAGGCAATAACAAGGACTTGATAATTAGAATATAATAAAACAAGGGACCTTCTAGTCCAGTTATTAAGCAGGTGTCTTTTTCTTTCCTTTGTTACATGCTAAGAATGTCTCTTATTTTTCAAATTTTCAATTAGTGCTCTGAAAGGGAATAAGATATATTGCATTTATACCCAGAAAGTGAATGAGATAATTGAGTATTTCATAGAAAAAAAGACGTGCATTAAATATTGAAATTCTCATTTTTGTTATCTAATATAGTCTGGATGTTGCAAACCACCGACCTCATGCGGCTTCACATACATAAACGAGACAGTATGGAATGCTGTACCGGGTGTACCAGCTACTGATGCAGACTGTGCTAGGTGGAGCAACGACCAACAGGTACTCTGCTACCAGTGCGATTCATGCAAAGCCGGCATGCTCGCCACCACACGCCGCCACTGGAGGAAGGTCTCTGTCATTAACATAGTTGTTCTTGTGCTTTTGGTGATTTTGTATTTCATTGGGTGTATTGCATATAGACATGCTAAAAGGGCACACTATGATGAAACTTACGGGGTTAATCGCATGTCAAAGTTGACGCCGAGTATGTTTCGGTTTTAATTCGAGGTTGCGTTGGTACATTGAGTTGTGCTTCTTTTGTACAATTATTGAAAGAAGCTAATGAATCTGATGTGGTTTAAGGGATTCTGTTCAAATTGTGCAGTGCTCTTCTATGTTTTCTCTTTTTCTTTTTCTTTTTTCATGTTTTTTTGTGTTAGCTATGTAGGTGTACTCGGTAGATCTGTTTGCATAATAAAGGTATAATGCATATCTCAAAATTAGTACAAACAGATTGTTTTCATGTATGAGATGATATTAAATATCTGCTAATTTTGGAGATGTTACAATTTAAAATGTGGTCCAAAATAATGAAAAAGATAAGTGGAAATTGGTTTTTTGCCATTTCAAAGTTTGACATTTTGAAAAATGTTATTCCAATATTAAAATTTAGTATAATGCCATTACATACTTGATTCGCTTTTAATTTTTCCATTATCATTATATAACTCAGATTTTAAAAAAAATACATAATACCCTAATTATGCTTATCAGATCATCTCTCCAAACCTGATTTGAAAGCACTCTCTCACAATCACAAAGCACACGGCGCAACTAAACCCTAGCAGATCCTCCGGCGACTTGACACCCTCTCTCTGGAAGCACTCACCATTTTTTTTATTCAAAATTGCATAATTTATCTTGCACTTTGTCTTTTTAAATAAAAAAAAGCAACTTTCATATTTTTAAGAAAATTAGTTACTATGCTCATATTCTAGAAGCTAATTATTAAGCATTGCCATTTACATGTGGTGTCTTGTTTGCAGGACTAATTTAATTTTTTTTCTGTTGTTAAACATTGGCTCTGGGAATAATTTTTGAATTACTTTTATATAGGGATGAGGAGTAGATAAATCAATAGAAAATTTCAAGTATAGGGCGCTGTTTCAAGGAGATAAAAATGATACCAAAAGCTAGCAATCTCTGTTTCAAGGAAAAAATAAAACTGAAAATACTTAATATTAGCAACTTCGGTCACGTTCATCGAGACTGTAATTAGTATTTTTTTAACATCGCAAGTAATCGAATTGTAGATATTCGAGCCTACTTTCATTGCGTCGAGTCTAATTTGCAATCATTAAAGCGAGGGGAGATAAGAGTAAATTCGTCTTAAAGCAAAAGCAAGAAATGGAGCGATGGACGGATCTAGGACTTTCAATTTACCCTTATCTTCCCTCTCTTTTTTCGCCAAAATTCTCTTCAATTCGAAGCATTCTACACCCGTAGAATTAGGACGAAATAACAAAATTACACGAAACAAAACCGCCTTATTCCGTCCATCGTCTTGTTCATATAACGAAATTTGCATTGATCATCACGTTACAGAAACAAAATCAATTTCTGCTGTTTTAACCGTTATGTCGGAACGAAACGAAACGAAACAATCAAACGCAATTTTTTTTTGCATTGACAGGCATAACTTTGCTCACCCACTTGTAACCAATTTGTCTTGGCTCTTATTGGTAAAGCCTGAATTAATTTTGAACTTTTAAGAGAATTGTGCATAAGAAGGCCACATCAATGTATTGGTTTTGGATGATTTCAGACAAATAAGCAGTTATAAATTAGTACTAAACATAGCCCATTAAATTGGGCTCATATATAATTTAACATGCCTAGGATCTAGGCTTTATGTATTTATATCTATAAGTTTACAAAATTGCCTAATCAAATTTTTAACCACGCAGAATTCTCATATTATATATATTTTCGGTTGACTACCTACCAAATACCAATTGAGGAAAAAATATAGTAAAAGCATGATAATGCTACCAGCTCTTCAGCAGATGTAGTAGAGTGTATAATAATATATTTGTTTGTTAGGTGTTTAATTATGGATAGTTAGATGTAGTCTTATATATCAACTAGCGTTCCGCGAGAAAAAGTTAATTTTAAATTTTCGTATTGCAATAATAAAATTATAATAAATTTTTTAAATAAAAAAATAAAAAAGCAATAGAAAAAAATTAATGAAAAAATATCATCTACAGTGATTTTACTGTAATGTAGTGTGAACAGTAGGAAAATTTTGAAAATATTATCAACAGTGATTACTGTAGTAAAGCACTGTTTATAACACTGTGAAAATAAACAGTGACGATCAATATTGAGACATGAGTATATAATAATATAGAATGTGGCATTGAAAATTTGTTTCACACCAAGTGAGCATATCCCATCAAAACCCGGAAAATGAAACTACAACGTGTATAGATATTGGTATGAAACAAAATTTTAGTTATGCGCATGTTTTGTCATTACTTGGGAAAATTAATGATTATGATTGATGAACCATATTAGATTATTAGTATACGGTGACTCACTTCCGAATTAATTTAGACCGGAAGGTCCAAACTTCCAGAAAAAATATCATAAAAATACAAACAAAAATTATTAAAAAGAAATATATAACAGCTTAGGTGGTGTTGGCTTGAGTTGTTTGACTTATTTAATTTAGTGGAGAAGAAAGATGACCTACTTATTATAAGAAGAAATATGACCAAATGTAAAGCCGTGGAATTCATATCCGCTGTTATTCCAAAGAAATAACAGATCTTGTTATTTCATATTCCATCGTTCATTTTTTATCTTGCAAATAACTTATATAATACAACGAATCTCGTGCAGTCCATCTGTGCTATTTGTATAAATCGGACGATCAATAACAGAATAAGAGAATCCTGTTATTTTCTAAGAATAACAGCGGATACGGAATCAAAGCGTGAACAAAGGAAATATGAAGCACATGGCAAGGGAATTGCGCAAAAAAGCTGTCTTTTAGCGGGTGAGGCACTGTTCAAGTTTTTGTACGTAAACTTCAACCCGATTTTGACGACAAATGATGATTCCGTGCGGTCTTTAACAATCAGGATCCCTTGTATTCCTCTTAAATTCATGTAGTTTTATGTGTAGCGAGTGATTTTCATACAATTTTAAATTTTAAACAAGAGAAAAATAGAAACACAACAAGAGCTAGAGTAATGATGTTTTTTCCAGGAGGAAAATTTATCTAAGCTTGCTAGCATCAACCACAGTTTAAGTCAACAGTTTGTAAAGTGTATGAACCATATTATTGGTGTTATCACATTACCATGTCATTTGTGAGTAGAGTATTGACAAAACTCGGATTGGTCCGATCTGATTCAGAAAATTCGAGGTCGCAATCCGGTTCGATGTGATCCGAGGTAAATTCGTACAAATCCGTTCAAAAAATAATCGGGGTTTAAAGCCGGGTTGCGTCAAGATTTTTGGAAAAATCCGACTCAAATTCGACCTGGAATTGGACCAGTCCGGATCGATCCGACCCGCCTAACCCGTCTTAATTTGTCATTAACTCGTCTTTAACCGGCCATTAATCCGTCTTTTTATTTTTTAAATTTTATTTTCGATTTTTTGTAGATTTTGTTTTGATTTTTTTGGACTTTATATTTAAATGAATAAGACTTTTTCCTTTTTTAAGAAATTTATAATTTTTTTATATTTTTTATATTTTCTTTTATTTTTCAACAACTTATTTGAATTTTATATTTTTTAATTATAAAATAAAATTAACAGATTTTTTTATATTTTTTATTTTTTACATTTTATTTTCGATTTTTGTAATTTTTGCATTTTACTTTGATTTTTTTATTTTTCGAATTTTCGAAATAAAAAAAACCTGCGACCCGACCAATCCGACCTGGACTGAACTGGTCCGGACCCACCTCAAACCCGCCGGTTCGCCGACTCATGGGCCTAAGACGGGTAGCGGGCGGCCTACAAAATTTGGACCCGTGGAAACTCAGCCCGGGCAACCCGTGGACCGGTCAACCCGTTGAACCGGGTGGGTTCGGATCGACTCGGCCCGGACCGGATCACTGTCAAATCCCTATTTGTGAACTGGCTTAAGAAGAAAAAATTTGAATTATCGACGTTTCTTCATAAAGCGTCACTCACGCGATATTTCGCCTTTGTATCTCCAATTTCAAAATTCAACCGTCCGATCCAAACAATTGAACTTGATCTTCATATCAAAATCTCCTTGGAGACCGAATTTTACATTTTTAGAATTATTTTTTATTATTTTTAAAGAGATGAAAATTTGGTTAATCTAACGATTTCTAAACCATCCAATATGAGTGATTTTTGACCTCTCTAAAAAATAGTGAAAAAATCCTTAAAAAATGAAAATTTGATCTCCAAGAATATTTTCTTATAGAGATCAAATTCAATCATTTGGCTCGATTGTTTGAATTTCGAAATTAAAGATACAGAGGCGGAATACCACATGAGTGACGCTTTGTAATGTACCATAGCTAACTCTATTTTTATTCATATCTTAATGAAAATAAACAATAGAAAAAAATACGATGTAGATGCAAAATGCATTTTCTTTCGTGATGAATTGAATGGTATAGTAATATACTATTTTTTTTCAAAGATTATTTAAATGTTTGTTATTCTGAAATTTTAGTTTATTTAAGTGTGAATATTGACACATTACCTACATTTGGTTGTTTGGATAGATCCACATTAGTTAAATGCTAAAATGATATAAAAATAAACAAAAAAAATTTGTTCTCTTAATAATAACAAACATGATCATATGACCAATTTGATATACTTGAGACTATTAGAGCCACAAAAATATTTTAGAACTATGAAGACAAATTATAAACCACTGATGTTTTCTTTAGTAAATTTAGTATTTTTTTTTTTTATAAGCTCACTAAGGTGGCTAGTGAATTTCAAATACAAATAATAATTAAATCATCTTGAAATAACATGTTAAAATCATTGAATCGTCTATATCATGCTTAAATCTTTTACATTAAAAATTCATCAATTTTCCGATCCATTCAATATAAAGTTAACCGGTCAGGAAGTTAAAAGTTGTTACTTTTTGTCATACACCAATCACTTGACTTTACAAAAATTTAGTTCAAATTTACAAATTTAGAAAAATGTGAACCCATTACTCATACAATAAATATGTTTCAACTGTTTGAATTTATCTTTGAATTCATTTTTATTGATTTTTTTTTTAGATTAGCTCACCTATATCTCGATGAGTTTAAGAACACATTTGCTTTTTTCATTGATCTTTAAGGGTCTTTCTGTATAACTTACTCAAAATCAAATTATAGAATTTATAGGACCTATGGGTTTTTGTGATTTATTACATTTATTACATGTTTGGATACACTAAGAGTCTCACAAAAATTTAGTTTCTGAAAAAGCAAGGGCGGAACTACATAAGCTCAGGATGGATCAGCTGATCCATTCTGAAAAAAAAGATTTCAAAATTGATCATGTAATTAAAAAAAATTCTGAAAAATAAACTTATAATTTGAAAAAAAATTAAATATTCATAATTGTGAACTATTCTGAAAAAAAATCGAAATGTTGAATAACCTTGAAAATTTTTCTGAATCCGCCTACTGAAGTGTCATTGAATGATTGAAAGATTACCTAAGCAACCATTTCATAAGATTTAGGTTGATATGCAATTTATATTAAATATGTCTAAACCTTGTCAATTATTACTTTATTAGTTCAATTAGTTATAGTGATAAGCGCGGCTACCGACACCACAATGGAGAGCGTTTTTTCACATATATCCTTCGAAAGTCAAATTTTTACATATTAACCATCATATCTAAATATCTGATTTCTCCTTATTATTGATTCACCTTATTTTTTTGGTTTTCTCATTACATTTTTTGAGGGTATTTACACGCTCTAATATAGAAACTATGAAGTTAATTATTCCATTGAAATTTGATTTTAAATAGTCCTTAACTCTAATACAGTACACATCATAAATAAATTATATTTCTATGAATCTTTCTGAGCAGAATTTACTGAAAATTGAGCCGTGAAGTGAATAAAAAAAGATAAACCTTAAAATATATGAAAGACACATTCCTAATTCTGAATTTAAGTGTCATGTATAGACAAACTGACAAACAGGTGGGTCCAAGACATGTGAGCCACAATTAGAGATGTCATAAGCCCTCGACTTCCGGTTCGATTCTTGTAAAGTCTTTGTCAGATCCGGTAATGATCCGGTCCTTAGTAAGATTTTGAAAGGATCGGATCTTAGAAGGATGAATTCGTTCCAAAAATACAGACCCCTATTTACTCGGCCCTTTCAAGTCCCGACCTCGTTCGGCCCTGATTCGGCCGTCTGCAACCCTTACCCACGCCAGTCCCTCAGACCTTTATCAACCCTTTCACAATTAAAAAAGTTAAAAAAAAAAAAAGACCAAAACCCTTATGATCCGGCCCTATGCATCCCCGAGGGCCTGATAATGATCGGACCTATTTCCTTAAAACAAAGTCTTTATTATTCGGCTCCTATTAAGCCATCTTTAAACCCCGGCCCTTTCGTAGACCCTCTAGACCCGACACTTTAGACTTTCACTAGCCACAATAGAAATAATCTCAATAATCCCTGCTTATTAAAAGTGGTAGGATTTCTTAATCATTTCATCATATTAATTAATTAGTTCATAAATTTACATCTTTTCAAGGTGCTAAGTTGCAATCTTTACCAACATGAATATTTTGCTTCTTTTTAATGCAGAATTTTCCTTTACTTTCAAGCTAAGCTCTTCCATTTGGCTAGTTTGGTACAAAAGGCTTGTTAAATAAAACGTGAAAATTATTTTTATCATATTTGTTAGCTCTGTTTTATTCTCATACAAAAAGTAACAAAAATATTAGGTGCTGGAAATCTTTTGAAGATTTTGAATTGGTGCTTGGAAATTATTAATTAGGTCTTATTCAACTAAGTTAGAAATTTCAGGTTTCGATCTTTAATTTTTGCTAAAATTTTCGTACTTGAAATTTTGAATGCAAATTCAAAAAACAAATTGATCCTTAAAATTGAAGAAGAATTCTGTCTAAATTTGCAATTACACCAAATAAAAAAAACATTTAGCACTTATATATTTCTAAAAAGATAATAACTAAGTTCTTACTTTACTTTCTTCCAAGATAATCTAGTTAGCTTTTGACTCTACATTGCCAAGATAATTTAGTAAGTTTTTTTTACTCTACATTGCCGGTAACAAAAATAATAATTGTCAAGCTCTATTTAGTGTAGTGATAAGACACGAGATTTCAATGAGAGAGGTCTGATATTCAAGTCTCAACAAAGCTTATTTTAGAGGGTTTATCAAACTTCTTTTCGATTTTTTTATGGATGTGTTATAAGTTTACAGACAATAAATAAAAAAACAAAAATAATCATTTCTTACTGAAGTTGCACGAAAGACTCATGCTTGTGATTCACTCGAGATCGACTCAAAATGAGTTTGTAATTTGCTCATTTGATTTAACCTGAAATTGCTAACAAGTCGATTCAATCTGCACTTTTTTTAATAAGTCGAATTATAATTTATATACGATGTAGGTTAATATTGATGTAATAAATTTATTTGTTGATCAATAATTGTTGTTTTGTCATATACTCTTAATTATTAAATTGACCTCTATTATTTGCAATTCAGTGTTGTTTTTATCCCTCAAATTGCAAATAAAGCAATTCATAATAATTTCAAATAGCGAGCTGAAAAACGAAAACCAATTTATGCACTCCACAATAACAAGCCTAGGGGTTGATCCATTTTATTTGGTTTTTAACCGAACTAATAAATTTGAATCAAATAGTTTGGTTTTATCGGTTTAAATGAATCAGTTCAGTTAAATTTTGAATTAGTTTTTTTTGTGTTTTATTCGGTTTGTATTTTTCAAAACCGACTAAATCGAATCGACCGAATTTACTAATTTTTTAGACTTCAAATGAAGAATTTGTTGGATTAAATAAACATCTACATATTTTGTATGAAATTGATTAATTGAACAATCCATGTAATATAACCAATTGATACATATCTTAAAATATTAGCTGACTTTTTTCTCTCCATTTCTAGAAAAAAAGTTATATATATTTAATGTCGTTATTTACCGAGGTTGATTCAGTATTTTTGTCAAAAAATTCAAAATTTATGAATTTTTTTGGAGTTCGATTATTAGCGCCATTTCCTCTAAAATAAAAAGGAACTCATCAGCAAAAGCAAAAGAGACATCAATGCTCAAAACCCCGAAATCAAGGAATTACCCTCGACAATTAATGATTACTCCTCTTTAAAATTGTTTATAAAACAAATAAACATAATGATATGATTCCACAGTCACAAAGCGCCTTCTTATCTCCAAATGCATGAGCATATATATATGCATGATTTTCTAATCTGAATCTAATTTTCATTACCTAATACCTATGCATTATATATGATTCTGATGATTATATAACTTTTAATAAACAAAAAATTGCATGGTCCTACAATGTATATTAACATTAATTTTCCTCTACTTTGATTTCATATTACTTTAATTTAAGAATATATTTTTCTCAAAATCATCACTTGCACTGTTGCACATGATAACATTATTAAAGACAACCGACAATACATATACTGTATATTTATCTACTGATTATATACAGATGCAAACTGATTATCATGAATTTATATAAGAAGACTAAAGAAATGCTTTTGGAGTTTGAAGAGTAAAAAAAACCACAATTTATTATTAATTGATTACATATGACCTCCTAACAACATAAAATATATTTCTCAAACATGCTAAACACAAGTAATAATAATTTTCTTGAGAAATATGCATCTTCACCAGCGATTAATCCTCTATATATAAAAGTTGAACATGCTTGACAACAGTTGCTACGAATAGTTTTTTACTGTAGCATTTTTTATTTTTTTTCCGAACTTTTTGCAATTTTTCTGTAGCAATTTTTTTTAAAAAATTTCGATTTTCTTTCTGTCATTATTTTTTTTATTTTTTTGCGCAGAGCGCGAGCGCGACATCTGGTATTTAATAATAGAGTGCCGCTGCATATATATATACTGCATTCCCGCCTTTTTTAAACCAGCCACTTTACCCCCTTTCCTTTTTCTCTACCAACTTGTGGTAATAAAAACACCTCAACCCCACAACACATATAAAAGCCTTGCTTAACCTGACCCCCTTCTTAATTTTCCTATTTTCTCTTCCCTTTCTCCTCTCAATTTTCATAAACACAAACACCAACATGAATCCATTGGAGAAATCATCTACTAAGAAGAAACTTCCCATATGGAAGAAAGCCTTGATCCATTCTACCATCTGCTTTGTCATGGGTTTCTTTACGGGGTTTGCACCGACGACAATCACCACCACCGACCCAAACATCGCACATACACCGATTAACAAATTGTCGGTCTTGCCTGAATCAATTAATGCATTACAAAAATCTGTGAGCCAGCATGTAATCAATCAGAGCTTTATTGCCCAACTCCCCTTGCACAGTGAGCCAGAGCCAGTACCCGATAAGCCTCTCGAGTCTGATCCGAAAGGACTCCTGATAATCATAACCACGACCAAATCTGGCGGCGTGACCCAACCGGCCTCCCTGACGAGGATGGCCCACACATTGAAATTGGTTCATCCACCGCTATTATGGGTCGTGGTGGAGTCGCATTCTGATGCTCCGGAAACCGCACGGCTGTTAAGGGATACCGGCGTGATTTACCGGCATGTGACGTACAAGGAGAACTTTACAGATTTTGAAGAGGAACATCATCATCAAAGGAATGTTGCATTGAGCCACCTCGAGCATCACCGGCTTACCGGACTTGTGCATTTTGCCGACCAATCAAACTTCTATGATCCAAGGTTCTTCGAGGTGATTAGAC
>CAXKVX010000608.1:0-31972 GCA_964058865.1 Eleocharis quinqueflora
TATCGTTATTTAGAAATGGTAGTTGAGGATATACTCATTTCATCTTATTTTTGTCCCAATTTAAATAGCAGAACAGAACCCAACATACCTAGTAGCAAACTCGTGATCTTCAAATCAATGAAACCTTTGAAGCAATAAAGAACGAATTTGATACGAACATGAAAAATGAAGAAGAAGAAGGAAATGACTTTAATGAGATTGAAGATATTGATGTTAGGAGAATGCTGAAAGTGAGGGGAATGATGAAATCAAAAGTGAGGACATAGCAATTAGGTGGAGAGATACCATTTTATTTGTGAAGAGGGGTGATAAACACTCGGTTGAACAATTTTGTAATGTCTCTGGTATGGTGGACTCTGATGAAGTTTTTTATATTCTGAAAATGTTTGAGGAGCCATTAGCAAAAGGTCAAACATTCAAAACAAAGGGACATTTAAAAACAATCATACATGACTTTCACATCAAAAGTAATATTGAAATTGAAGTTGCTAAGAATAGTAAATCCAAATTGGTAGGTGTAAGGACAACAATTGTTATTGGAGGTTGTATGCAAAACATAATAAACAAGAATCAGCTTGGAAAATATCAGCTAATACAGTAGAATACTCATGTCATGCATCGGCCACAAGACCCGATGTGCTATTAAGAACCATCCAACATAAAATCAATGCTATATGGCAGAGCCAAACAACACTGTCAGTCATCACTCGAGGGGCAAAAAATCTAGGTACTGGATGTATGGCAGTCAATACACAAACTCCTCGTCTAGTCTTTGAAATTGATCTTGATAACTTGCAACACTACCCCAAGGATTATCACAATAACGATGTCGTGTGCTTCACTTAATCCCATATGCATGTCAGGAGTGAAGATCAAGACCATCGAAAGGCGGTGACTCGACAACAAGTTTGGGCCACCCAACAGTAAAATAAGTCCAAAACCACATTTACAATAATAACATCGATCCACTAATAGATTTTGTTTTGAGTAAACACCCTTGACAAAACTCCTGATACAAAAAGGCAAGAACAACTGTACCCCAATTGTACGTAGAAACATTTACCAAGTTAACCAGAAACTGAAGGTACTTGAGCAGGTACCGAGTCTCCCGACTGAACTGAAAGTAAAATACTTCCAAACAAATCCATGAAGTAGAAACAGGTATACCTCTCAATTTCGACCTCAATCGGATTATTCGACATGGTGTCACGTGTGAAGGTACTTAAAAAAAATTACTTACAGTATACTTAAAATATACAATTACTTACATACTTGTGCATATGCTAAACAAAAAAAATTACATGTGAAGGTACTACATCATACTTGAAGAATGTGGCGTCGGACTCTCCAATTTCCTCATTATCTTGCCTTCTTATTTTCCAGGGCCCAGCTTCCGGATTATCCCAATCATAAGCAGGATCAATGCCCAACAAATCTCAATTTCAAAACTCCAATCATCATCGGAATTGCCTATAACTGACATTTCTTGGATGGGAAATCTCCAGAGACAACTCACGTCTTGTAATGTCATCGTCATCTCGCCAAATAGAAGATGGAAAGTATGCGTCTTTAGTTGCCACATCTCTACCAAAGTAGTACTTAACCCTTTATCAATACGGGTGGTGGTATCTGAAAACTGAGCAATTTGATATAGCCCCAATCTTTTAAGAGTCGGCTCGCAAAACTCATTATATGGAACTTCAACTTTATGCGAACTACTCATCTTGAATGTGAATTTACTATGCATCAAAATTATATTAGCATTACAGAATTAATATACAAGATGCATAAAAAAAACATAGCAAATTGAATTAAAAGGAGAAATTATGAAACTTACAGTTGGCGTGATTTGTGAAGTTCTATGAGCTTATGTGGCAAGTGTAATACTTCTGGGGCTTTCATTTGAAATACTTCTAGATTATTCATTTCTATAATTTTTTTATTTTCAACAAAAAATAATTAATGGTAAATTTAAATAAAATAATTATAACTATTAATTTGCAACTAATTGACAAGTAAATACTACTTACTATTAATTATTTGGCTTATTTTCAAAATTTTCTATATATTTTTATTTCTTACAAAAAATTAATTAAGAAGTAATAATTTATAATTTATTATTTTGTACCAATAATTTATATAATTGGTCATAACTACAAATTAAGAACAAATAAAAAAATTAGTTCATTGCTAATTTTGATCATGGCTACCATTTGTAACAAAAAACCTAGTTGATTGACAATAATTGTTGGTCATAGTTACTATTTATAACAAAAAAATCTATTTAGTTCATCATGATTATCATTTTTATTACTAATTTGAAAAAGACAAATTGAAAGAAAATAGTCATAAAGCTCAAAATGTAGCTGAATAGAAATGTTTGGTTGTCTCCGGAGAGGTCATATCCGCTTACAGATTGTAAATTGAGTTAGCGTGGACGAAGATCGAAAAATTAGAAGGGAAGGGTTTGGAGTTCGGCCATGGCTGGAGTTTGAATCGGGTAAGAAGGGAAATGTGAAGGGAAGAAAGAGAGAACCGAGATTTTTTAACATTCCACATTGTAGAAATTCTACAGTTCTTCCCTTTTCAAAATTTTAATGCTCCTCACGGTGGAAATTCTACCGTCCGGCAAAATTCTGTGGGACTTGATGTGGTTGTGGAGGGAAATATGTCGAACGATAGAAAATGTATCGTGAGAGACTATCGAACGATAGATTTTCAACCGTTCTGGCAATTCAGTTGAAATAACATTGATCCTTGGCTACTTTCATCATAATCATTTAGATAATTATAAAAAGGCATTCACTTGTGCATAATAGCCTTATATATTATATATATTATATATATCTTTAAATATATATTATTTATTACGAATTATTTTAAAACTATATGTATAATTGATATTATATTAAAAATAATTATTTATTATTTTATTATTGTGTCTATGCTTAAAGTTAGTCTAAATCCACCACAGAAAAATGAAGTAATCATATTAGGAACACTTCTCTCAGTAGGATATGATGCTTTGTGGTGTTTTCTTGAAAGGTTACCACCCATAAATGAAGTACTCATATCAGAAACACTTCTCGTAGCAGGATAAGATGCTTTGCGATGTTTTCTTGAATGTTTTCCAATCATAAATGAAGTAATAGTCATGAAGCACTTAGAGTGGTATTCAACATTTCTTCGTGGTGATTTCGGGAAAGGTTTGGAGTTTTCTTGAAAGGTTACCACCTATAAATGAAGTACTCGATCAGAAATACTTCTCGTAGCAAGATAAGATGCTTTGCCGTGTTTTCTTGAATGTTTACAACCCATAAATGAAGTAATCAGACATGAAACACTTAGAATGGTATTCTATGCTTCTTCATGGTGGTTTCATGAAAGGTTTCGAGTTTTATTCGAAGGTTACCACTCACAAATGAAGTAATCATATCAGAAACACTACTCGTAGTAGGATAAGTTGCTTTGTGGTGTTTTCTAGAACGATTACCTTCCATAAATGAAGTAATAGTCATGAAGCACTTAGAGTAGTATTCTATATTTTTTCGTGGTGGTTTCTTGAAAGATATGGAGTTTCTTGAAAGGTTACCACCCATAAATGAAATACTCGAATCAGAAACACTTCTCGTAGCATGATAAGATGATTTTTCGTGATTCTTGAATGTTTACCACCCATAAATGAAGTAATAAGACATAAGAACTTAGAATGATATTCTATGCTTATTTATGGTGGTTTCATGAAAGGTTTAGAGTTTTCTTGGAAGGTTACCACTCACAAATGACTTAATCATATCAGAAACACTACTCGTAGTAGGATAAGTTGCTTTGTGGTGTTTTCTTGAATTATTACCACCCATAAATGAAGTACCCGGTTCAGATAAACTTCTCGTAGCAGGATAAGATGCTTTGTGGTGTTTTGTTGAATGTTTACCACCAATAAATGAAGTAATAGTCATGAAGCGCTTAGAGTTGTATTCTACATTTTTTTCATGGTGGTTTCCTGAAAGGTTTAGAGTTTTATTGGAAGGTTGCCACGAATAAATAAAGTACTTTGATCAGAAATACTTTTCATAGAAGGATAAGATGATTTGCGGAGTTTTCTTAGATGTTTACCACCCATAAATTAAGAGATAGCTATGAAGCGCTTAGAGTGGTATTCTACATTTTTTCATTGTGGTTTCTCGAAAGGTTTGTAGTTTTCTTGAAAGGTTACCTCCCATAAATGAAATAGTCAAATAAGAAACACTTCTCGTAGCAGGGTAAGATGTTTTGACGTGTTTTCTTGAATGTTTACCATCCATAAATGAAGTAATCACACATGAAGCACTTAGAATGGTATTCTATGCTTCTTCATGATGGTTTCATGAAAGGTTTAGAGTTTTCATGGAAGGTTACCACTCACAAATGAAGTAATCATATCAGAAACATTACCCGTAGTAGAATAAGTTGCTTTGTGGTGTTTTCTTGAATGGTTACCACCCAGAAATTAAGTACTCGGCTCAGAAACACTTCTTGTAGCAAGATAAGATGCTTTATGGTGTTTTGTTGAATATCTACCACCCATAAATGAAGTAATTGTCACGAAGCGCTTGGAGTGGTTTTCTACATTTTTCATGGTGGTTTCCCGAAAGGTTTAGAGTATTCTTGGAAGGTTGCCACTAAAAAATGAAGTACACTGATCAGAAACACTTTTTGTAGCAGGATTAGATGCTTTGCGACGTTTTCTGGATGTTTACCACCCAGAAATGAAGTGATAGCCATGAAGAGGTTAGAGTGGTATTCTACATTTTTTCGTGATGGTTTCCTGAAAGGTTTGTAGTTTTCTTGAAAGTTTACCACCCATAAATGAAGTAGCCGGATCAGAAACACTTCTCGTAGCACGACAAGAAGCTTTGCCCGGTTTTCCTCAATGTTAATCATTCATAAATGAAGTAATCAGACATGAAGCACTTAGAATGGTATTCTATGCTTCTTCATGGTGGTTTCAAGAAAGGTTTCGAGTTTTATTCGAAGGTTACCACTCACAAATGAAGTAATCATATCAGAAACACTACTCGTAGTAGGATAAGTTGCTTTGTTGTGTTTTCTTGAATGTTTACAATCCATAAATGAAGTAATCAGACATGAAGCACTTAGAATTGCATTCTATGCTTCTTCATGGTGGTTCCATTAAAGGTTTAGAGTTTTCTTGGAAGGTTACCACTCACAAATGAAGTAATAATATCAGGAACACTTCTCGTAGTAGGATAAGTTGCTTTGTGTTGTTTTCTTGAATGGTTACCACCCATAAATGAAGTACCCGGATCAGAAACACTTCTCTTAGCAGTATAAGATGCTTTGTGGTGTTTTGTTGAATGTCTACCTCCGATAAATGAAGTAATAGTCATGAAGCGCTTAAATTGGTATTGTATATATCATCGTGGTGGTTTCCTAAAGAGTTTGGAGTTTCCTTAAAAGGTTACCACCCATAAATGAAGTAATCATATTAGGAACACTTCTCGTAGTAGGATATGTTGCTTTGTGGTGTTTCCTTGAATGGTTACCACCCATAAATTAAGAACTCGGATCAGAAAAACTTCTTGTAGCAATATAAGATGCTTTGTGGTGTTTTCTGGAATGTTTTCCACCGTAAATGAAGTAATCAGGCATGAAGCACTTAGAATGATATTCTATGATTTTTCATGATGGTTTCAAGAAAGGTTTCGAGTTTTATTCCAAGGTTAGCACTCAGAAATGAAGTACTCATGTAAGAAACACTACTCGTAGTTGGATAAGTTGCTTTGTGGAGTTCTCTTGAACGGTTACCACCCATAAATTAAGTAATTGTCAGGAAGAGTTTAGAGTGGTATTCTACATTTCTTCATGGTGGTTTTTGAAAGGATTGGAGTTTTCTTCAAAGGTTACCACTCATAAATTAAGTACTCGTATCAGAAACACTTCATGTAGAACTATAAGATACTTTGTGGTGTTTTGTTCAATGTTAACACCCATAAATAAAGTAATATTCATAAAGCGCTTAAAGTGGTATTCTATATTTCTTCGTGGTGGTTTCCTAAAGGGTTTGGAGTTTTCTTAAAAGGTTACGACCCATAAATGAAGTACTCGGATCAGGAACACATCTCGTAACAAGGTAACAAGCTTTGCGGTGTTTTCATTAATGTTACCACCCTTAAATGAAGTAATAGTCATGAAGCGCTTAGTTTGGTATTGTACATTTCATTGTGGTTGGTTCCAGGAAGGATTGTAGGTTTCTTGAAAGGTTACCAACCATAAATGAAGTACTCGTATCAGAAACACTTGTCGTAGCAGGATAAGGTGCTTTGCCGTGTTTTCTTGAATGTTTTCCACCATAAATGAAGTTATCGGACATGAAGCACTTAGAATGGCATTCTATGCTTCTTCATGGTGATTTCAAGAAAGGTTCCGAGTTTTATTCGAAGGTTTCCACTCACAAATGAAGTAATCATATCAGAAACATTACTCGTAGTAGGATAAGTTGCTTTGTGGTGTTTTCTTGAATGGTTACGACCAAAAAATGAAGTACCTGGATCAGAAACACTTCTCTTAGCAGTATAAGATGCTTTGTGGTGTTTTGTTGAATGTCTACCTCCGATAAATGAAGTAATAGTCATGAAGCGCTTAAATTGGTATTGTATATATCATCGTGGTGGTTTCCTAAAGAGTTTGGAGTTTCCTTAAAAGGTTACCACCCATAAATGAAGTAATCATATTAGAACACTTCTCGTAGTAGGATAAGTTGCTTTGTGGTGTTTCCTTGAATGGTTACCACCCATAAATTAAGTACTCGGATCAGAAACACTTCATGTAGCACTATAAGATGCTTTGTGGTGTTTTGTTCAATGTTTACCACCCATAAATAAAGTAATAGTCATGAAGCGCTTAAAGTGGTATTCTATATTTCTTCGTGGTGGTTTCCTAAAGGGTTTGGAGTTTTCTTAAAAGGTTACCACCGATAAAGGTACTCGGATGAGGAACACTTCTCGTAACAAGGTAACAAGCTTTGTGGTGTTTTCGTGAATGGTTACCACCCATAAATGAAGTACCCGTATCAGAAACACTTCTCTTAGCAGCATAAGATGCTTTGTGGTGTTTTGTTGAATGTTTACCTCCGATAAATGAAGCAATAGTCATGAATCGCTTAATGTGGTATTCTATATTTCTTCTTGGTGGTTTCCTAAAGGGTTTGGAGTTTTCATAAAAGGTTACCACCCATAAATAAAGTACTCGGACCAGGAACACTTCTCGTAACAAGAATACAAGCTTTGCGGTGTTTTCATTAATGTTACCACCCTTAAATGAAGTAATAGTCATGAAGCGCTTAGTTTGTTATTGTACATTTCATTGTGGTTGGTTCCAGAAAGGATTGTAGGTTTCTTGAAAGGTTAATACCCATAAATGAAGTACTCGTATCAGAAACACTTGTCGTAGCAGGATAAGATGCTTTGACTTGTTTTCTTGAATGTTTACCACCATAAATGAAGTAATCGGACATGAAGCACTTAGAATGGCATTCTATGCTTCTTCATGGTAATTTAAAGAAAGGTTTCGAGTTTTATTCGAAGGTAACCACTCACAAATGAAGTAATAATATCAGAAACACTACTCGTAGTAGGATAAGTTGATTTGTGGTGTTTTTTTGAATGGTTACCACCCATAAATGAAGTACCCGGATCAGAAACACTTTTCTTAGCAGGATAAGATGCTTTGTGGTGTTTTGTAGAATGTTTACCTCCGATAAATGAAGTAATAGTCGTGAAGCGCTTAAAGTGGTATTGTATACATCATCGTGGTGGTTTCCTAAAGAGTTTGGAGTTTCCTTAAAAGGTTACCACCCATAAATGAAGTAATCATATTAGGAACACTTCTCGTAGTAGGATATGTTGCTTTGTGGTGTTTCCTTGAATGGTTACCACCCATAAATTAAGAACTCGGATCAGAAACACTTCTTGTAGCAATATAAGATGCTTTGTGGTGTTTTCTGGAATGTTTACCACCGTAAATGAAGTAATCAGGCATGAAGCACTTAGAATGATATTCTATGATTTTTCATGATGGTTTCAAGAAAGGTTTCGAGTTTTATTCCAAGGTTAGCACTCAGAAATGAAGTACTCATGTAAGAAACACTACTCGTAGTCGGATAAGTTGCTTTGTGGTGTTCTCTTGAACGGTTACCACCCATAAATTAAGTAATTGTCAGGAAGAGTTTAGAGTGGTATTCTACATTTCTTCATGGTGGTTTTTGAAAGGATTGGAGTTTTCTTCAAAGGTTACCACTCATAAATTAAGTACTCGTATCAGAAACACTTCATGTAGAACTATAAGATACTTTGTGGTGTTTTGTTCAATGTTAACACCCATAAATAAAGTAATATTCATAAAGCGCTTAAAGTGGTATTCTATATTTCTTCGTGGTGGTTTCCTAAAGGGTTTGGAGTTTTCTTAAAAGGTTACGACCCATAAATGAAGTACTCGGATCAGGAACACATCTCGTAACAAGGTAACAAGCTTTGCGGTGTTTTCATTAATGTTACCACCCTTAAATGAAGTAATAGTCATGAAGCGCTTAGTGTGGTATTGTACATTTCATTGTGGTTGTTTCCTGAAAGGATTGGAGGTTTCTTGAAAGGTTAATACCCATAAATGAAGTACTTGTATCAGAAACACTTGTCGTAGCAGGATAAGATGCTTTGCCATGTTTTCTTGAATGTTTACCACCATAAATGAAGTAATCGGACATGAAGCACTTAGAATGGCATTCTATGCTTCTTCATTGTGATATAAAGAAAGGTTTCGAGTTTTATTCGAAGGTTACCACTCACAAATGAAGTAATAATATCAGAAACACTACTCGTAGTAGGATAAGTTGCTTTGTGGTGTTTTCTTGAATGGTTACCACCCATAAATGAAGTACCCGAATCAGAAACACTTTTCTTAGCAGGATAAGATGCTTTGTGGTGTTTTGTAGAATGTTTACCTCCGATAAATGAAGTAATAGTCATGAAGCGCTTAAAGTGGTATTGTATATATCATCGTGGTGGTTTCCTAAAGGGTTTTGAGTTTTCTTAAAAGGTTACCACCGATAAAGGTACTCGGATGAGGAACACTTCTCGTAACAAGGTAACAAGTTTTGTGGTGTTTTCGTGAATGGTTACCACCCCATAAATGAAGTACCCGGATCAGAAACACTTCCCTCAGCAGGATAAGATGTTTTGTGGTGTTTTGTTGAATGTTTACCTCCAATAAATGAAGTAATAGTCATGAATCGCTTAAAGTGGTATTCTATATTTCTTCTTGGTGGTTTCCTAAAGGGTTTGGAGTTTTCATAAAAGGTTACCACCCATAAATGAAGGACTCGAACCAGGAACACTTCTCGTAACAAGATTACAAGCTTTGCGGTGTTTTCATTAATGTTACCACCCTTAAATGAAGTAATAGTCATGAAGCGCTTAGTATGGTATTGTACATTTCATTGTGGTTGGTTCCAGGAAGGATTGTAGGTTTCTTGAAAGGTTACCAACCATAAATGAAGTACTCGTATCAGAAACACTTGTCGTAGCAGGATAAGGTGCTTTGCCGTGTTTTCTTGAATGTTTTCCACCATAAATGAAGTTATCGGACATGAAGCACTTAGAATGGCATTCTATGCTTCTTCATGGTGATTTCAAGAAAGGTTCCGAGTTTTATTCGAAGGTTTCCACTCACAAATGAAGTAATCATATCAGAAACATTACTCGTAGTAGGATAAGTTGCTTTGTGGTGTTTTCTTGAATGGTTACGACCCAAAAATGAAGTACCCGGATCAGAAACACTTCTCTTAGCAGTATAAGATGCTTTGTGGTGTTTTGTTGAATGTCTACCTCCGATAAATGAAGTAATAGTCATGAAGCGCTTAAATTGGTATTGTATATATCATCGTGGTGGTTTCCTAAAGAGTTTGGAGTTTCCTTAAAAGGTTACCACCCATAAATGAAGTAATCATATTAGAACACTTCTCGTAGTAGGATAAGTTGCTTTGTGGTGTTTCCTTGAATGGTTACCACCCATAAATTAAGTACTCGGATCAGAAACACTTCATGTAGCACTATAAGATGCTTTGTGGTGTTTTGTTCAATGTTTACCACCCATAAATAAAGTAATAGTCATGAAGCGCTTAAAGTGGTATTCTATATTTCTTCGTGGTGGTTTCCTAAAGGGTTTGGAGTTTTCTTAAAAGGTTATCACCGATAAAGGTACTCGGATGAGGAACACTTCTCGTAACAAGGTAACAAGCTTTGTGGTGTTTTCGTGAATGGTTACCACCCATAAATGAAGTACCCGTATCAGAAACACTTCTCTTAGCAGCATAAGATGCTTTGTGGTGTTTTGTTGAATGTTTACCTCCGATAAATGAAGCAATAGTCATGAATCGCTTAATGTGGTATTCTATATTTCTTCTTGGTGGTTTCCTAAAGGGTTTGGAGTTTTCATAAAAGGTTACCACCCATAAATGAAGTACTCGGACCAGGAACACTTCTCGTAACAAGAATACAAGCTTTGCGGTGTTTTCATTAATGTTACCACCCTTAAATGAAGTAATAGTCATGAAGCGCTTAGTTTGTTATTGTACATTTCATTGTGGTTGGTTCCAGAAAGGATTGTAGGTTTCTTGAAAGGTTAATACCCACAAATGAAGTACTCGTATCAGAAACACTTGTCGTAGCAGGATAAGATGCTTTGACTTGTTTTCTTGAATGTTTACCACCATAAATGAAGTAATCGGACATGAAGCACTTAGAATGGCATTCTATGCTTCTTCATGGTGATTTAAAGAAAGGTTTCGAGTTTTATTCGAAGGTAACCACTCACAAATGAAGTAATAATATCAGAAACACTACTCGTAGTAGGATAAGTTGATTTGTGGTGTTTTTTTGAATGGTTACCACCCATAAATGAAGTACCCGGATCAGAAACACTTTTCTTAGCAGGATAATATGCTTTGTGGTGTTTTGTAGAATGTTTACCTCCGATAAATGAAGTAATAGTCGTGAAGCGCTTAAAGTGGCATTGTATATATCATCGTGGTGGTTTCCTAAAGAGTTTGGAGTTTCCTTAAAAGGTTACCCCCCATAAATGAAGTAATCATATTAGGAACACTTCTCGTAGTAGGATATGTTGCTTTGTGGTGTTTCCTTGAATGGTTACCACCCATAAATTAAGAACTCGGATCAGAAACACTTCTTGTAGCAATATAAGATGCTTTGTGGTGTTTTCTGGAATGTTTACCACCGTAAATGAAGTAATCAGGCATGAAGCACTTAGAATGATATTCTATGATTTTTCATGATGGTTTCAAGAAAGGTTTCGAGTTTTAATCCAAGGTTAGCACTCAGAAATGAAGTACTCATGTAAGAAACACTACTCGTAGTCGGATAAGTTGCTTTGTGGTGTTCTCTTGAACGGTTACCACCCATAAATTAAGTAATTGTCAGGAAGAGTTTAGAGTGGTATTCTACATTTCTTCATGGTGGTTTTTGAAAGGATTGGAGTTTTCTTCAAAGGTTACCACTCATAAATTAAGTACTCGTATCAGAAACACTTCATGTAGAACTATAAGATACTTTGTGGTGTTTTGTTCAATATTAACACCCATAAATAAAGTAATATTCATAAAGCGCTTAAAGTGGTATTCTATATTTCTTCGTGGTGGTTTCCTAAAGGGTTTGGAGTTTTCTTAAAAGGTTACGACCCATAAATGAAGTACTCGGATCAGGAACACATCTCGTAACAAGGTAACAAGCTTTGCGGTGTTTTCATTAATGTTACCACCCTTAAATGAAGTAATAGTCATGAAGCGCTTAGTGTGGTATTGTACATTTCATTGTGGTTGTTTCCTGAAAGGATTGGAGGTTTCTTGAAAGGTTAATACCCATAAATGAAGTACTCGTATCAGAAACACTTGTCGTAGCAGGATAAGATGCTTTGCCATGTTTTCTTGAATGTTTACCACCATAAATGAAGTAATCGGACATGAAGCACTTAGACTGGCATTCTATGCTTCTTCATGGTGATTTAAAGAAAGGTTTCGAGTTTTATTCGAAGGTAACCACTCACAAATGAAGTAATAATATCAGAAACACTACTCGTAGTAGGATAAGTTGATTTGTGGTGTTTTCTTGAATGGTTACCACCCATAAATGAAGTACCCGGATCAGAAACACTTTTCTTAGCAGGATAAAATGCTTTGTGGTGTTTTGTAGAATGTTTACCTCCGATAAATGAAGTAATAGTCGTGAAGCGCTTAAAGTGGTATTGTATATATCATCGTGGTGGTTTCCTAAAGAGTTTGGAGTTTCCTTAAAAGGTTACCACCCATAAATGAAGTAATCATATTAGGAACACTTCTCGTAGTAGGATATGTTGCTTTGTGGTGTTTCCTTGAATGGTTACCACCCATAAATTAAGAACTCGGATCAGAAACACTTCTTGTAGCAATATAAGATGCTTTGTGGTGTTTTCTGGAATGTTTACCACCGTAAATGAAGTAATCAGGCATGAAGCACCTAGAATGATATTCTATGATTTTTCATGATGGTTTCAAGAAAGGTTTCGAGTTTTATTCCAAGGTTAGCACTCAGAAATGAAGTACTCATGTAAGAAACACTACTCGTAGTCGGATAAGTTGCTTTGTGGTGTTCTCTTGAACGGTTACCACCCATAAATTAAGTAATTGTCAGGAAGAGTTTAGAGTGGTATTCTACATTTCTTCATGGTGGTTTTTGAAAGGATTGGAGTTTTCTTCAAAGGTTACCACTCATAAATTAAGTACTCGTATCAGAAACACTTCATGTAGAACTATAAGATACTTTGTGGTGGTTTGTTCAATGTTAACACCCATAAATAAAGTAATATTCATAAAGCGCTTAAAGTGGTATCTATATTTATTCGTGGTGGTTTCCTAAAGGGTTTGGAGTTTTCTTAAAAGGTTACGACCCATAAATGAAGTACTCGGATCAGGAACACATCTCGTAACAAGGTAACAAGCTTTGCGGTGTTTTCATTAATGTTACCACCCTTAAATGAAGTAATAGTCATGAAGCGCTTAGTGTGGTATTGTACATTTCATTGTGGTTGTTTCCTGAAAGGATTGGAGGTTTCTTGAAAGGTTAATACCCATAAATGAAGTACTCGTATCAGAAACACTTGTCGTAGCAGGATAAGATGCTTTGCCATGTTTTCTTGAATGTTTACCACCATAAATGAAGTAATCGGGCATGAAGCACTTAGAATGGCATTCTATGCTTCTTCATTGTGATATAAAGAAAGGTTTCGAGTTTTATTCGAAGGTTACCACTCACAAATGAAGTAATAATATCAGAAACACTACTCGTAGTAGGATAAGTTGCTTTGTGGTGTTTTCTTGAATGGTTACCACCCATAAATGAAGTACCCGAATCAGAAACACTTTTCTTAGCAGGATAAGATGCTTTGTGGTGTTTTGTAGAATGTCTACCTCCGATAAATGAAGTAATAGTCATGAAGCGCTTAAAGTGGTATTGTATATATCATCGTGGTGGTTTCCTAAAGGGTTTGGAGTTTTCTTAAAAGGTTACCACCGATAAAGGTACTCGGATGAGGAACACTTCTCGTAACAAGGTAACAAGTTTTGTGGTGTTTTCGTGAATGGTTACCACCCATAAATGAAGTACTCGGATCAGAAACACTTCCCTCAGCAGGATAAGATGCTTTGTGGTGTTTTGTTGAATGTTTACCTCCAATAAATGAAGTAATAGTCATGAATCGCTTAAAGTGGTATTCTATATTTCTTCTTGGTGGTTTCCTAAAGGGTTTGGAGTTTTCATAAAAGGTTACCACCCATAAATGAAGGACTCGAACCAGGAACACTTCTCGTAACAAGATTACAAGCTTTGCGGTGTTTTCATTAATGTTACCACCCTTAAATGAAGTAATAGTCATGAAGCGCTTAGTTTGGTATTGTACATTTCATTGTGGTTGGTTCCAGGAAGGATTGTAGGTTTCTTGAAAGGTTACCAACCATAAATGAAGTACTCGTATCAGAAACACTTGTCGTAGCAGAATAAGGTGCTTTGCCGTGTTTTCTTGAATGTTTTCCACCATAAATGAAGTTATCGGACATGAAGCACTTAGAATGGCATTCTATGCTTCTTCATGGTGATTTCAAGAAAGGTTCCGAGTTTTATTCGAAGGTTTCCACTCACAAATGAAGTAATCATATCAGAAACATTACTCGTAGTAGGATAAGTTGCTTTGTGGTGTTTTCTTGAATGGTTACGACCCAAAAATGAAGTACCCGGATCAGAAACACTTCTCTTAGCAGTATAAGATGCTTTGTGGTGTTTTGTTGAATGTCTACCTCCGATAAATGAAGTAATAGTCATGAAGCGCTTAAATTGGTTTTGTATATATCATCGTGGTGGTTTCCTAAAGAGTTTGGAGTTTCCTTAAAAGGTTACCACCCATAAATGAAGTAATCATATTAGAACACTTCTCGTAGTAGGATAAGTTGCTTTGTGGTGTTTCCTTGAATGGTTACCACCCATAAATTAAGTACTCGGATCAGAAACACTTCATGTAGCACTATAAGATGCTTTGTGGTGTTTTGTTCAATGTTTACCACCCATAAATAAAGTAATATTCATAAAGCGCTTAAAGTGGTATTCTATATTTCTTCGTGGTGGTTTCCTAAAGGGTTTGGAGTTTTCTTAAAAGGTTATGACCCATAAATGAAGTACTCGGATCAGGAACACATCTCGTAACAAAGTAACAAGCTTTGCGGTGTTTTCATTAATGTTACCACCCTTAAATGAAGTAATAGTCATGAAGCGCTTAGTGTGGTATTGTACATTTCATTGTGGTTGTTTCCTGAAAGGATTGGAGGTTTCTTGAAAGGTTAATACCCATAAATGAAGTACTCGTATCAGAAACACTTGTCGTAGCAGGATAAGATGCTTTGCCATGTTTTCTTGAATGTTTACCACCATAAATGAATTAATCGGACATGAAGCACTTAGACTGGCATTCTATGCTTCTTCATGGTGATTTAAAGAAAGGTTTCGAGTTTTATTCGAAGGTAACCACTCACAAATGAAGTAATAATATCAGAAACACTACTCGTAGTAGGATAAGTTGATTTGTGGTGTTTTCTTGAATGGTTACCACCCATAAATGAAGTACCCGGATCAGAAACACTTTTCTTAGCAGGATAAAATGCTTTGTGGTGTTTTGTAGAATGTTTACCTCCGATAAATGAAGTAATAGTCGTGAAGCGCTTAAAGTGGTATTGTATATATCATAGTGGTGGTTTCCTAAAGAGTTTGGAGTTTCCTTAAAAGGTTACCACCCATAAATGAAGTAATCATATTAGGAACACTTCTCGTAGTAGGATATGTTGCTTTGTGGTGTTTCCTTGAATGGTTACCACCCATAAATTAAGAACTCGGATCAGAAACACTTCTTGTAGCAATATAAGATGCTTTGTGGTGTTTTCTGGAATGTTTACCACCGTAAATGAAGTAATCAGGCATGAAGCACCTAGAATGATATTCAATGATTTTTCATGATGGTTTCAAGAAAGGTTTCGAGTTTTATTCCAAGGTTAGCACTCAGAAATGAAGTACTCATGTAAGAAACACTACTCGTAGTCGGATAAGTTGCTTTGTGGTGTTCTCTTGAACGGTTACCACCCATAAATTAAGTAATTGTCAGGAAGAGTTTAGAGTGGTATTCTACATTTCTTCATGGTGGTTTTTGAAAGGATTGGAGTTTTCTTCAAAGGTTACCACTCATAAATTAAGTACTCGTATCAGAAACACTTCATGTAGAACTATAAGATACTTTGTGGTGTTTTGTTCAATGTTAACACCCATAAATAAAGTAATATTCATAAAGCGCTTAAAGTGGTATTCTATATTTATTCGTGGTGGTTTCCTAAAGGGTTTGGAGTTTTCTTAAAAGGTTACGACCCATAAATGAAGTACTCGGATCAGGAACACATCTCGTAACAAGGTAACAAGCTTTGCGGTGTTTTCATTAATGTTACCACCCTTAAATGAAGTAATAGTCATGAAGCGCTTAGTGTGGTATTGTACATTTCATTGTGGTTGTTTCCTGAAAGGATTGGAGGTTTCTTGAAAGGTTAATACCCATAAATGAAGTACTCGTATCAGAAACACTTGTCGTAGCAGGATAAGATGCTTTGCCATGTTTTCTTGAATGTTTACCACCATAAATGAAGTAATCGGGCATGAAGCACTTAGAATGGCATTCTATGCTTCTTCATTGTGATATAAAGAAAGGTTTCGAGTTTTATTCGAAGGTTACCACTCACAAATGAAGTAATAATATCAGAAACACTACTCGTAGTAGGATAAGTTGCTTTGTGGTGTTTTCTTGAATGGTTACCACCCATAAATGAAGTACCCGGATCAGAAACACTTCCCTCAGCAGGATAAGATGCTTTGTGGTGTTTTGTTGAATGTTTACCTCCGATAAATGAAGTAATAGTCATGAATCGCTTAAAGTGGTATTCTATATTTCTTCTTGGTGGTTTCCTAAAGGGTTTGGAGTTTTCATAAAAGGTTACCACCCAAAAATGAAGGACTCGAACCAGGAACACTTCTCGTAACAAGATTACAAGCTTTGCGGTGTTTTCATTAATGTTACCACCCTTAAATGAAGTAATAGTCATGAAGCGCTTAGTTTGGTATTGTACATTTCATTGTGGTTGGTTCCAGGAAGGATTGTAGGTTTCTTGAAAGGTTACCAACCAAAAATGAAGTACTCGTATCAGAAACACTTGTCGTAGCAGGATAAGGTGCTTTGCCGTGTTTTCTTGAATGTTTTCCACCATAAATGAAGTTATCGGACATGAAGCACTTAGAATGGCATTCTATGCTTCTTCATGGTGATTTCAAGAAAGGTTCCGAGTTTTATTCGAAGGTTTCCACTCACAAATGAAGTAATCATATCAGAAACATTACTCGTAGTAGGATAAGTTGTTTTGTGGTGTTTTCTTGAATGGTTACGACCCAAAAATGAAGTACCCGGATCAGAAACACTTCTCTTAGCAGTATAAGATGCTTTGTGGTGTTTTGTTGAATGTCTACCTCCGATAAATGAAGTAATAGTCATGAAGCGCTTAAATTGGTATTGTATATATCATCGTGGTGGTTTCCTAAAGAGTTTGGAGTTTCCTTAAAAGGTTACCACCCATAAATGAAGTAATCATATTAGAACACTTCTCGTAGTAGGATAAGTTGCTTTGTGGTGTTTCCATGAATGGTTACCACCCATAAATTAAGTACTCGGATCAGAAACACTTCATGTAGCACTATAAGATGCTTTGTGGTGTTTTGTTCAATGTTTACCACCCATAAATAAAGTAATAGTCATGAAGCGCTTAAAGTGGTATTCTATATTTCTTCGTGGTGGTTTCCTAAAGGGTTTGGAGTTTTCTTAAAAGGTTACCACCGATAAAGGTACTCGGATGAGGAACACTTCTCGTAACAAGGTAACAAGCTTTGTGGTGTTTTCGTGAATGGTTACCACCCATAAATGAAGTACCCGTATCAGAAACACTTCTCTTAGCAGCATAAGATGCTTTGTGGTGTTTTGTTGAATGTTTACCTCCGATAAATGAAGCAATAGTCATGAATCGCTTAATGTGGTATTCTATATTTCTTCTTGGTGGTTTCCTAAAGGGTTTGGAGTTTTCATAAAAGGTTACCACCCATAAATGAAGTACTCGGACCAGGAACACTTCTCGTAACAAGAATACAAGCTTTGCGGTGTTTTCATTAATGTTACCACCCTTAAATGAAGTAATAGTCATGAAGCGCTTAGTTTGTTATTGTACATTTCATTGTGGTTGGTTCCAGAAAGGATTGTAGGTTTCTTGAAAGGTTAATACCCATAAATGAAGTACTCGTATCAGAAACACTTGTCGTAGCAGGATAAGATGCTTTGACTTGTTTTCTTGAATGTTTACCACCATAAATGAAGTAATCGGACATGAAGCACTTAGAATGGCATTCTATGCTTCTTCATTGTGATATAAAGAAAGGTTTCGAGTTTTATTCGAAGGTTACCACTCACAAATGAAGTAATAATATCAGAAACACTACTCGTAGTAGGATAAGTTGATTTGTGGTGTTTTTTTGAATGGTTACCACCCATAAATGAAGTACCCGGATCAGAAACACTTTTCTTAGCAGGATAAGATGCTTTGTGGTGTTTTGTAGAATGTTTACCTCCGATAAATGAAGTAATAGTCGTGAAGCGCTTAAAGTGGTATTGTATATATCATCGTGGTGGTTTCCTAAAGAGTTTGGAGTTTCCTTAAAAGGTTACCCCCCATAAATGAAGTAATCATATTAGGAACACTTCTCGTAGTAGGATATGTTGCTTTGTGGTGTTTCCTTGAATGGTTACCACCCATAAATTAAGAACTCGGATCAGAAACACTTCTTGTAGCAATATAAGATGCTTTGTGGTGTTTTCTGGAATGTTTACCACCGTAAATGAAGTAATCAGGCATGAAGCACTTAGAATGATATTCTATGATTTTTCATGATGGTTTCAAGAAAGGTTTCGAGTTTTATTCCAAGGTTAGCACTCAGAAATGAAGTACTCATGTAAGAAACACTACTCGTAGTCGGATAAGTTGCTTTGTGGTGTTCTCTTGAACGGTTACCACCCATAAATTAAGTAATTGTCAGGAAGAGTTTAGAGTGGTATTCTACATTTTTTCATGGTGGTTTTTGAAAGGATTGGAGTTTTCTTCAAAGGTTACCACTCATAAATTAAGTACTCGTATCAGAAACACTTCATGTAGAACTATAAGATACTTTGTGGTGTTTTGTTCAATGTTAACACCCATAAATAAAGTAATATTCATAAAGCGCTTAAAGTGGTATTCTATATTTCTTCGTGGTGGTTTCCTAAAGGGTTTGGAGTTTTCTTAAAAGGTTACGACCCATAAATGAAGTACTCGGATCAGGAACACATCTCGTAACAAGGTAACAAGCTTTGCGGTGTTTTCATTAATGTTACCACCCTTAAATGAAGTAATAGTCATGAAGCGCTTAGTGTGGTATTGTACATTTCATTGTGGTTGTTTCCTGAAAGGATTGGAGGTTTCTTGAAAGGTTAATACCCATAAATGAAGTACTCGTATCAGAAACACTTGTCGTAGCAGGATAAGATGCTTTGCCATGTTTTCTTGAATGTTTACCACCATAAATGAAGTAATCGGACATGAAGCACTTAGACTGGCATTCTATGCTTCTTCATGGTGATTTAAAGAAAGGTTCCGAGTTTTATTCGAAGGTTTCCACTCACAAATGAAGTAAGCATATCAGAAACATTACTCGTAGTAGGATAAGTTGCTTTGTGGTGTTTTCTTGAATGGTTACGACCAAAAAATGAAGTACCCGGATCAGAAACACTTCTCTTAGCAGTATAAGATGCTTTGTGGTGTTTTGTTGAATGTCTACCTCCGATAAATGAAGTAATAGTCATGAAGCGCTTAAATTGGTATTGTATATATCATCGTGGTGGTTTCCTAAAGAGTTTGGAGTTTCCTTAAAAGGTTACCACCCATAAATGAAGTAATCATATTAGAACACTTCTCGTAGTAGGATAAGTTGCTTTGTGGTGTTTCCTTGAATGGTTCCCACCCATAAATTAAGTACTCGGATCAGAAACACTTCATGTAGCACTATAAGATGCTTTGTGGTGTTTTGTTCAATGTTACCACCCATAAATAAAGTAATAGTCATGAAGCGCTTAAAGTGGTATTCTATATTTCTTCGTGGTGGTTTCCTAAAGGGATTGGAGTTTTCTTAAAAGGTTACCACCGATAAAGGTACTCGGATGAGGAACACTTCTCGTAACAAGGTAACAAGCTTTGTGGTGTTTTCGTGAATGGTTACCACCCATAAATGAAGTACCCGTATCAGAAACACTTCTCTTAGCAGCATAAGATGCTTTGTGGTGTTTTGTTGAATGTTTACCACCGATAAATGAAGCAATAGTCATGAATCGCTTAATGTGGTATTCTATATTTCTTCTTGGTGGTTTCCTAAAGGGTTTGGAGTTTTCATAAAAGGTTACCACCCATAAATGAAGTACTCGGACCAGGAACAATTCTCGTAACAAGAATACAAGCTTTGCGGTGTTTTCATTAATGTTACCACCCTTAAATGAAGTAATAGTCATGAAGCGCTTAGTTTGTTATTGTACATTTCATTGTGGTTGGTTCCAGAAAGGATTGTAGGTTTCTTGAAAGGTTAATACCCATAAATGAAGTACTCGTATCACAAACACTTGTCGTAGCAGGATAAGATGCTTTGACTTGTTTTCTTGAATGTTTACCACCATAAATGAAGTAATCGGACATGAAGCACTTAGAATGGCATTCTATGCTTCTTCATGGTGATTTAAAGAAAGGTTTCGAGTTTTATTCGAAGGTAACCACTCACAAATGAAGTAATAATATCAGAAACACTACTCGTAGTAGGATAAGTTGATTTGTGGTGTTTTTTTGAATGGTTACCACCCATAAATGAAGTACCCGGATCAGAAACACTTTTCTTAGCAGGATAAGATGCTTTGTGGTGTTTTGTAGAATGTTTACCTCCGATAAATGAAGTAATAGTCGTGAAGCGCTTAAAGTGGTATTGTATATATCATCGTGGTGGTTTCCTAAAGAGTTTGGAGTTTCCTTAAAAGGTTACCCCCCATAAATGAAGTAATCATATTAGGAACACTTCTCGTAGTAGGATATGTTGCTTTGTGGTGTTTCCTTGAATGGTTACCACCCATAAATTAAGAACTCGGATCAGAAACACTTCTTGTAGCAATATAAGATGCTTTGTGGTGTTTTCTGGAATGTTTACCACCGTAAATGAAGTAATCAGGCATGAAGCACTTAGAATGATATTCTATGATTTTTCATGATGGTTTCAAGAAAGGTTTCGAGTTTTATTCCAAGGTTAGCACTCAGAAATGAAGTACTCATGTAAGAAACACTACTCGTAGTCGGATAAGTTGCTTTGTGGTGTTCTCTTGAACGGTTACCACCCATAAATTAAGTAATTGTCAGGAAGAGTTTAGAGTGGTATTCTACATTTCTTCATGGTGGTTTTTGAAAGGATTGGAGTTTTCTTCAAAGGTTACCACTCATAAATTAAGTACTCGTATCAGAAACACTTCATGTAGAACTATAAGATACTTTGTGGTGTTTTGTTCAATATTAACACCCATAAATAAAGTAATATTCATAAAGCGCTTAAAGTGGTATTCTATATTTCTTCGTGGTGGTTTCCTAAAGGGTTTGGAGTTTTCTTAAAAGGTTACGACCCATAAATGAAGTACTCGGATCAGGAACACATCTCGTAACAAGGTAACAAGCTTTGCGGTGTTTTCATTAATGTTACCACCCTTAAATGAAGTAATAGTCATGAAGCGCTTAGTGTGGTATTGTACATTTCATTGTGGTTGTTTCCTGAAAGGATTGGAGGTTTCTTGAAAGGTTAATACCCATAAATGAAGTACTCGTATCAGAAACACTTGTCGTAGCAGGATAAGATGCTTTGCCATGTTTTCTTGAATGTTTACCACCATAAATGAAGTAATCGGACATGAAGCACTTAGACTGGCATTCTATGCTTCTTCAAGGTGATTTAAAGAAAGGTTTCGAGTTTTATTCGAAGGTAACCACTCACAAATGAAGTAATAATATCAGAAACACTACTCGTAGTAGGATAAGTTGATTTGTGGTGTTTTCTTGAATGGTTACCACCCATAAATGAAGTACCCGGATCAGAAACACTTTTCTTAGCAGGATAAAATGCTTTGTGGTGTTTTGTAGAATGTTTACCTCCGATAAATGAAGTAATAGTCGTGAAGCGCTTAAAGTGGTATTGTATATATCATCGTGGTGGTTTCCTAAAGAGTTTGGAGTTTCCTTAAAAGGTTACCACCCATAAATGAAGTAATCATATTAGGAACACTTCTCGTAGTAGGATATGTTGCTTTGTGGTGTTTCCTTGAATGGTTACCACCCATAAATTAAGAACTCGGATCAGAAACACTTCTTGTAGCAATATAAGATGCTTTGTGGTGTTTTCTGGAATGTTTACCACCGTAAATGAAGTAATCAGGCATGAAGCACCTAGAATGATATTCTATGATTTTTCATGATGGTTTCAAGAAAGGTTTCGAGTTTTATTCCAAGGTTAGCACTCAGAAATGAAGTACTCATGTAAGAAACACTACTCGTAGTCGGATAAGTTGCTTTGTGGTGTTCTCTTGAACGGTTACCACCCATAAATTAAGTAATTGTCAGGAAGAGTTTAGAGTGGTATTCTACATTTCTTCATGGTGGTTTTTGAAAGGATTGGAGTTTTCTTCAAAGGTTACCACTCATAAATTAAGTACTCGTATCAGAAACACTTCATGTAGAACTATAAGATACTTTGTGGTGTTTTGTTCAATGTTAACACCCATAAATAAAGTAATATTCATAAAGCGCTTAAAGTGGTATTCTATATTTATTCGTGGTGGTTTCCTAAAGGGTTTGGAGTTTTCTTAAAAGGTTACGACCCATAAATGAAGTACTCGGATCAGGAACACATCTCGTAACAAGGTAACAAGCTTTGCGGTGTTTTCATTAATGTTACCACCCTTAAATGAAGTAATAGTCATGAAGCGCTTAGTGTGGTATTGTACATTTCATTGTGGTTGTTTCCTGAAAGGATTGGAGGTTTCTTGAAAGGTTAATACCCATAAATGAAGTACTCGTATCAGAAACACTTGTCGTAGCAGGATAAGATGCTTTGCCATGTTTTCTTGAATGTTTACCACCATAAATGAAGTAATCGGGCATGAAGCACTTAGAATGGCATTCTATGCTTCTTCATTGTGATATAAAGAAAGGTTTCGAGTTTTATTCGAAGGTTACCACTCACAAATGAAGTAATAATATCAGAAACACTACTCGTAGTAGGATAAGTTGCTTTGTGGTGTTTTCTTGAATGGTTACCACCCATAAATGAAGTACCCGGATCAGAAACACTTCCCTCAGCAGGATAAGATGCTTTGTGGTGTTTTGTTGAATGTTTACCTCCGATAAATGAAGTAATAGTCATGAATCGCTTAAAGTGGTATTCTATATTTCTTCTTGGTGGTTTCCTAAAGGGTTTGGAGTTTTCATAAAAGGTTACCACCCAAAAATGAAGGACTCGAACCAGGAACACTTCTCGTAACAAGATTACAAGCTTTGCGGTGTTTTCATTAATGTTACCACCCTTAAATGAAGTAATAGTCATGAAGCGCTTAGTTTGGTATTGTACATTTCATTGTGGTTGGTTCCAGGAAGGATTGTAGGTTTCTTGAAAGGTTACCAACCAAAAATGAAGTACTCGTATCAGAAACACTTGTCGTAGCAGGATAAGGTGCTTTGCCGTGTTTTCTTGAATGTTTTCCACCATAAATGAAGTTATCGGACATGAAGCACTTAGAATGGCATTCTATGCTTCTTCATGGTGATTTCAAGAAAGGTTCCGAGTTTTATTCGAAGGTTTCCACTCACAAATGAAGTAATCATATCAGAAACATTACTCGTAGTAGGATAAGTTGTTTTGTGGTGTTTTCTTGAATGGTTACGACCCAAAAATGAAGTACCCGGATCAGAAACACTTCTCTTAGCAGTATAAGATGCTTTGTGGTGTTTTGTTGAATGTCTACCTCCGATAAATGAAGTAATAGTCATGAAGCGCTTAAATTGGTATTGTATATATCATCGTGGTGGTTTCCTAAAGAGTTTGGAGTTTCCTTAAAAGGTTACCACCCATAAATGAAGTAATCATATTAGAACACTTCTCGTAGTAGGATAAGTTGCTTTGTGGTGTTTCCATGAATGGTTACCACCCATAAATTAAGTACTCGGATCAGAAACACTTCATGTAGCACTATAAGATGCTTTGTGGTGTTTTGTTCAATGTTTACCACCCATAAATAAAGTAATAGTCATGAAGCGCTTAAAGTGGTATTCTATATTTCTTCGTGGTGGTTTCCTAAAGGGTTTGGAGTTTTCTTAAAAGGTTACCACCGATAAAGGTACTCGGATGAGGAACACTTCTCGTAACAAGGTAACAAGCTTTGTGGTGTTTTCGTGAATGGTTACCACCCATAAATGAAGTACCCGTATCAGAAACACTTCTCTTAGCAGCATAAGATGCTTTGTGGTGTTTTGTTGAATGTTTACCTCCGATAAATGAAGCAATAGTCATGAATCGCTTAATGTGGTATTCTATATTTCTTCTTGGTGGTTTCCTAAAGGGTTTGGAGTTTTCATAAAAGGTTACCACCCATAAATGAAGTACTCGGACCAGGAACACTTCTCGTAACAAGAATACAAGCTTTGCGGTGTTTTCATTAATGTTACCACCCTTAAATGAAGTAATAGTCATGAAGCGCTTAGTTTGTTATTGTACATTTCATTGTGGTTGGTTCCAGAAAGGATTGTAGGTTTCTTGAAAGGTTAATACCCATAAATGAAGTACTCGTATCAGAAACACTTGTCGTAGCAGGATAAGATGCTTTGACTTGTTTTCTTGAATGTTTACCACCATAAATGAAGTAATCGGACATGAAGCACTTAGAATGGCATTCTATGCTTCTTCATTGTGATATAAAGAAAGGTTTCGAGTTTTATTCGAAGGTTACCACTCACAAATGAAGTAATAATATCAGAAACACTACTCGTAGTAGGATAAGTTGATTTGTGGTGTTTTTTTGAATGGTTACCACCCATAAATGAAGTACCCGGATCAGAAACACTTTTCTTAGCAGGATAAGATGCTTTGTGGTGTTTTGTAGAATGTTTACCTCCGATAAATGAAGTAATAGTCGTGAAGCGCTTAAAGTGGTATTGTATATATCATCGTGGTGGTTTCCTAAAGAGTTTGGAGTTTCCTTAAAAGGTTACCCCCCATAAATGAAGTAATCATATTAGGAACACTTCTCGTAGTAGGATATGTTGCTTTGTGGTGTTTCCTTGAATGGTTACCACCCATAAATTAAGAACTCGGATCAGAAACACTTCTTGTAGCAATATAAGATGCTTTGTGGTGTTTTCTGGAATGTTTACCACCGTAAATGAAGTAATCAGGCATGAAGCACTTAGAATGATATTCTATGATTTTTCATGATGGTTTCAAGAAAGGTTTCGAGTTTTATTCCAAGGTTAGCACTCAGAAATGAAGTACTCATGTAAGAAACACTACTCGTAGTCGGATAAGTTGCTTTGTGGTGTTCTCTTGAACGGTTACCACCCATAAATTAAGTAATTGTCAGGAAGAGTTTAGAGTGGTATTCTACATTTTTTCATGGTGGTTTTTGAAAGGATTGGAGTTTTCTTCAAAGGTTACCACTCATAAATTAAGTACTCGTATCAGAAACACTTCATGTAGAACTATAAGATACTTTGTGGTGTTTTGTTCAATGTTAACACCCATAAATAAAGTAATATTCATAAAGCGCTTAAAGTGGTATTCTATATTTCTTCGTGGTGGTTTCCTAAAGGGTTTGGAGTTTTCTTAAAAGGTTACGACCCATAAATGAAGTACTCGGATCAGGAACACATCTCGTAACAAGGTAACAAGCTTTGCGGTGTTTTCATTAATGTTACCACCCTTAAATGAAGTAATAGTCATGAAGCGCTTAGTGTGGTATTGTACATTTCATTGTGGTTGTTTCCTGAAAGGATTGGAGGTTTCTTGAAAGGTTAATACCCATAAATGAAGTACTCGTATCAGAAACACTTGTCGTAGCAGGATAAGATGCTTTGCCATGTTTTCTTGAATGTTTACCACCATAAATGAAGTAATCGGACATGAAGCACTTAGACTGGCATTCTATGCTTCTTCATGGTGATTTAAAGAAAGGTTCCGAGTTTTATTCGAAGGTTTCCACTCACAAATGAAGTAAGCATATCAGAAACATTACTCGTAGTAGGATAAGTTGCTTTGTGGTGTTTTCTTGAATGGTTACGACCAAAAAATGAAGTACCCGGATCAGAAACACTTCTCTTAGCAGTATAAGATGCTTTGTGGTGTTTTGTTGAATGTCTACCTCCGATAAATGAAGTAATAGTCATGAAGCGCTTAAATTGGTATTGTATATATCATCGTGGTGGTTTCCTAAAGAGTTTGGAGTTTCCTTAAAAGGTTACCACCCATAAATGAAGTAATCATATTAGAACACTTCTCGTAGTAGGATAAGTTGCTTTGTGGTGTTTCCTTGAATGGTTCCCACCCATAAATTAAGTACTCGGATCAGAAACACTTCATGTAGCACTATAAGATGCTTTGTGGTGTTTTGTTCAATGTTACCACCCATAAATAAAGTAATAGTCATGAAGCGCTTAAAGTGGTATTCTATATTTCTTCGTGGTGGTTTCCTAAAGGGATTGGAGTTTTCTTAAAAGGTTACCACCGATAAAGGTACTCGGATGAGGAACACTTCTCGTAACAAGGTAACAAGCTTTGTGGTGTTTTCGTGAATGGTTACCACCCATAAATGAAGTACCCGTATCAGAAACACTTCTCTTAGCAGCATAAGATGCTTTGTGGTGTTTTGTTGAATGTTTACCTCCGATAAATGAAGCAATAGTCATGAATCGCTTAATGTGGTATTCTATATTTCTTCTTGGTGGTTTCCTAAAGGGTTTGGAGTTTTCATAAAAGGTTACCACCCATAAATGAAGTACTCGGACCAGGAACAATTCTCGTAACAAGAATACAAGCTTTGCGGTGTTTTCATTAATGTTACCACCCTTAAATGAAGTAATAGTCATGAAGCGCTTAGTTTGTTATTGTACATTTCATTGTGGTTGGTTCCAGAAAGGATTGTAGGTTTCTTGAAAGGTTAATACCCATAAATGAAGTACTCGTATCACAAACACTTGTCGTAGCAGGGTAAGATGCTTTGACTTGTTTTCTTGAATGTTTACCACCATAAATGAAGTAATCGGACATGAAGCACTTAGAATGGCATTCTATGCTTCTTCATGGTGATTTAAAGAAAGGTTTCGAGTTTTATTCGAAGGTAACCACTCACAAATGAAGTAATAATATAAGAAACACTACTCGTAGTAGGATAAGTTGATTTGTGGTGTTTTCTTGAATGGTCACCACCCATAAATGAAGTACCCGGATCAGAAACACTTTTCTTAGCAGGATAAGATGCTTTGTGGTGTTTTGTAGAATGTTTACCTCCGATAAATGAAGTAATAGTCGTGAAGCGCTTAAAGTGGTATTGTATATATCATCGTGGTGGTTTCCTAAAGAGTTTGGAGTTTCCTTAAAAGGTTACCACCCATAAATGAAGTAATCATATTAGGAACACTTCTCGTAGTAGGATATGTTGCTTTGTGGTGTTTCCTTGAATGGTTACCACCCATAAATTAAGAACTCGGATCAGAAACACTTCTTGTAGCAATATAAGATGCTTTGTGGTGTTTTCTGGAATGTTTACCACCGTAAATGAAGTAATCAGGCATGAAGCACTTAGAATGATATTCTATGATTTTTCATGAAGGTTTCAAGAAAGGTTTCGAGTTTTATTCCAAGGTTAGCACTCAGAAATGAAGTACTCATGTAAGAAACACTACTCGTAGTCGGATAAGTTGCTTTGTGGTGTTCTCTTGAACGGTTACCACCCATAAATTAAGTAATTGTCAGGAAGAGTTTAGGGTGGTATTCTACATTTCTTCATGGTGGTTTTTGAAAGGATTGGAGTTTTCTTCAAAGGTTACCACTCATAAATTAAGTACTCGTATCAGAAACACTTCATGTAGAACTATAAGATACTTTGTGGTGTTTTGTTCAATGTTAACACCCATAAATAAAGTAATATTCATAAAGCGCTTAAAGTGGTATTCTATATTTCTTCGTGGTGGTTTCCTAAAGGGTTTGGAGTTTTCTTAAAAGGTTACGACCCATAAATGAAGTACTCGGATCAGGAACACATCTCGTAACAAGGTAACAAGCTTTGCGGTGTTTTCATTAATGTTACCACCCTTAAATGAAGTAATAGTCATGAAGCGCTTAGTGTGGTATTGTACATTTCATTGTGGTTGTTTCCTGAAAGGATTGGAGGTTTCTTGAAAGGTTAATACCCATAAATGAAGTACTCGTATCAGAAACACTTGTCGTAGCAGGATAAGATGCTTTGCCATGTTTTCTTGAATGTTTACCACCATAAATGAAGTAATCGGACATGAAGCACTTAGAATGGCATTCTATGCTTCTTCATTGTGATATAAAGAAAGGTTTCGAGTTTTATTCGAAGGTTACCACTCACAAATGAAGTAATAATATCAGAAACACTACTCGTAGTAGGATAAGTTGCTTTGTGGTGTTTTCTTGAATGGTTACCACCCATAAATGAAGTACCCGAATCAGAAACACTTTTCTTAGCAGGATAAGATGCTTTGTGGTGTTTTGTAGAATGTTTACCTCCGATAAATGAAGTAATAGTCATGAAGCGCTTAAAGTGGTATTGTATATATCATCGTGGTGGTTTCCTAAAGGGTTTGGAGTTTTCTTAAAAGGTTACCACCGATAAAGGTACTCGGATGAGGAACACTTCTCGTAACAAGGTAACAAGTTTTGTGGTGTTTTCGTGAATGGTTACCACCCATAAATGAAGTACCCGGATCAGAAACACTTCCCTCAGCAGGATAAGATGCTTTGTGGTGTTTTGTTGAATGTTTACCTCCAATAAATGAAGTAATAGTCATGAATCGCATAAAGTGGTATTCTATATTTCTTCTTGGTGGTTTCCTAAAGGGTTTGGAGTTTTCATAAAAGGTTACCACCCATAAATGAAGGACTCGAACCAGGAACACTTCTCATAACAAGATTACAAGCTTTGCGGTGTTTTCATTAATGTTACCACCCTTAAATGAAGTAATAGTCATGAAGCGCTTAGTATGGTATTGTACATTTCATTGTGGTTGGTTCCAGGAAGGATTGTAGGTTTCTTGAAAGGTTACCAACCATAAATGAAGTACTCGTATCAGAAACACTTGTCGTAGCAGGATAAGGTGCTTTGCCGTGTTTTCTTGAATGTTTTCCACCATAAATGAAGTTATCGGACATGAAGCACTTAGAATGGCATTCTATGCTTCTTCATGGTGATTTCAAGAAAGGTTCCGAGTTTTATTCGAAGGTTTCCACTCACAAATGAAGTAATCATATCAGAAACATTACTCGTAGTAGGATAAGTTGCTTTGTGGTGTTTTCTTGAATGGTTACGACCCAAAAATGAAGTACCCGGATCAGAAACACTTCTCTTAGCAGTATAAGATGCTTTGTGGTGTTTTGTTGAATGTCTACCTCCGATAAATGAAGTAATAGTCATGAAGCGCTTAAATTGGTATTGTATATATCATCGTGGTGGTTTCCTAAAGAGTTTGGAGTTTCCTTAAAAGGTTACCACCCATAAATGAAGTAATCATATTATAACACTTCTCGTAGTAGGATAAGTTGCTTTGTGGTGTTTCCTTGAATGGTTACCACCCATAAATTAAGTACTCGGATCAGAAACACTTCATGTAGCACTATAAGATGCTTTGTGGTGTTTTGTTCAATGTTTACCACCCATAAATAAAGTAATAGTCATGAAGCGCTTAAAGTGGTATTCTATATTTCTTCGTGGTGGTTTCCTAAAGGGTTTGGAGTTTTCTTAAAAGGTTACCACCGATAAAGGTACTCGGATGAGGAACACTTCTCGTAACAAGGTAACAAGCTTTGTGGTGTTTTCGTGAATGGTTACCACCCATAAATGAAGTACCCGTATCAGAAACACTTCTCTTAGCAGCATAAGATGCTTTGTGGTGTTTTGTTGAATGTTTACCTCCGATAAATGAAGCAATAGTCATGAATCGCTTAATGTGGTATTCTATATTTCTTCTTGGTTGTTTCCTAAAGGGTTTGGAGTTTTCATAAAAGGTTACCACCCATAAATGAAGTACTCGGACCAGGAAAACTTCTCGTAACAAGAATACAAGCTTTGCGGTGTTTTCATTAATGTTACCACCCTTAATTGAAGTAATAGTCATGAAGCGCTTAGTTTGGTATTGTACATTTCATTGTGGTTGGTTCCAGGAAGGATTGTAGGTTTCTTGAAAGGTTAATACCCATAAATGAAGTACTCGTATCAGAAACACTTGTCGTAGCAGGATAAGATGCTTTGACTTGTTTTCTTGAATGTTTACCACCATAAATGAAGTAATCGGACATGAAGCACTTAGAATGGCATTCTATGCTTCTTCATGGTGATTTAAAGAAAGGTTTCGAGTTTTATTCGAAGGTAACCACTCACAAATGAAGTAATAATATCAGAAACACTACTCGTAGTAGGATAAGTTGATTTGTGGTGTTTTCTTGAATGGTTACCACCCATAAATGAAGTACCCGGATCAGAAACACTTCTCTTAGCAGTATAAGAAGCTTTGTTTGGTATTGTTCAATGTTAACACCCATAAATAAAGTAATATTCATAAAGCGCTTAAAGTGGTATTCTATATTTCTTCGTGGTGGTTTCCTAAAGGGTTTGGAGTTTTCTTAAAAGGTTACGACCCATAAATGAAGTACTCGGATCAGGAACACATCTCGTAACAAGGTAACAAGCTTTGCGGTGTTTTCATTAATGTTACCACCCTTAAATGAAGTAATAGTCATGAAGCGCTTAGTTTGGTATTGTACATTTCATTGTGGTTGGTTCCAGGAAGGATTGTAGGTTTCTTGAAAGGTTACCAACCATAAATGAAGTACTCGTATCAAAAACACTTGTCGTAGCAGGATAAGGTGCTATGCCGTGTTTTCTTGAATGTTTTCCACCATAAATGAAGTTATCGGACATGAAGCACTTAGAATGGCATTCTATGTTTCTTCATGGTGATTTCAAGAAAGGTTCCGAGTTTTATTCGAAGGTTTCCACTCACAAATGAAGTAATCATATCAGAAACACTACTCGTAGTAGGATAAGTTGCTTTGTGGTGTTTTCTTGAATGGTTACGACCCAAAAATGAAGTACCCGGATCAGAAACACTTCTCTTAGCAGTATAAGAAGCTTTGTTGTGTTTTGTTGAATGTCTATCTCCGATAAATGAAGTAATAGTCATGAAGCGCTTAAATTAGTATTGTATATATCATTGTGGTGGTTTCCTAAAGAGTTTGGAGTTTCCTTAAAAGGTTACCACCCATAAATGAAGTAATCATATTAGAACACTTCTCGTAGTAGGATAAGTTGCTTTGTGGTGTTTCCTTGAATGGTTCCCACCCATAAATTAAGTACTCGGATCAGAAACACTTCATGTAGTACTATAAGATGCTTTGTGGTGTTTTGTTCAATGTTTACCACCCATAAATAAAGTAATAGTCATGAAGCGCTTAAAGTGGTATTCTATATTTATTCGTGGTGGTTTCCTAAAGGGTTTGGAGTTTTCTTAAAAGGTTACGACCCATAAATGAAGTACTCGGATCAGGAACACATCTCGTAACAAGGTAACAAGCTTTGCGGTGTTTTCATTAATGTTACCACCCTTAAATGAAGTAATAGTCATGAAGCGCTTAGTGTGGTATTGTACATTTCATTGTGGTTGTTTCCTGAAAGGATTGGAGGTTTTTTGAAAGGTTAATACCCATAAATGAAGTACTCGTATCAGAAACACTTGTCGTAGCAGGATAAGATGCTTTGCCATGTTTTCTTGAATGTTTACCACCATAAATGAAGTAATCGGACATGAAGCACTTAGAATGGCATTCTATGCTTCTTCATTGTGATATAAAGAAAGGTTTCGAGTTTTATTCGAAGGTTACCACTCACAAATGAAGTAATAATATCAGAAACACTACTC